>KE525093.1:111205-122472 GCA_000441895.2 Anopheles sinensis | reverse complement strand
TACCGAAACCGAGCAGGATGCAAGCCGCCGGATAATGGACGGCCCGGCGTAGGATGAGGCGCGCGATTTCGATCCGTGCTGGGAATACCGTGTTTCGGAAGGCGTACCTTTTGTCTGTGCCGCTACCCATCTCCACCGGATCAGCTGATGACCAGGTTCCCGGGGAAGGAGGGGTGCGTGTAGTTGTGTGCCACGCAGCACCGAAAAGGTGAACGCCATTCCCTTGCCCCCATTCCCAAGCGCCATGCCGTAATTGTCCGTCCTGGTGATTGATCTCGGTCCGTTTGCATTACGGAGGTGATAAACCTCCGCAGATGATGTTAACAACTTCTTGACTATCGCTTCCGTTCGCTCCGTAATGGGTTTTTGACGTGCTTTGAAGGGTTTTCCCGTTCAACGAGACTTGCGTACCAATGATGATACATTGTACAACTGTAAGAATCGTGGTACTGATCCTTAAATAATTTTCACTAATTCTATCAAATATCTACAGTAAACCAGCCAGTTGGTTTGTTATTAGGAAATATTGCAATTGTTTCATTTTTGTACATCATTTCCTTCGTTTTATCTCTAACTTGAAACATATTTGGAAATATTTCGAAAATCCTTATTATGTAAATATACCCAAAGTGATACACTTTACGCGTTTCTACCTGTTTGATTGCAAAAGCTTTTGATACTGCTTCAATAATTCATTCGAACTATTTTCTAGCTTATAGTAGGCTTGTCGGTTCTTATAAGTCATCCATCGTAACAATGCTTTAACTTACCACTATTTCACTCCTTCAATCCATTTCAATTTGACCCTCCTGATTGACCTTAATTTGAATTACAACACGGTAAAACTCAAACTAGATGCTGCTATAAATTATTAAATCATATCCATTCCATTCACCATTTAGTGATTGATTTCTGGTTGCACGGAGCTACGTTAAGTAGGTTAAAATGGAATACTGAGGACTCTTTGATTTTTGCTATTGAAGTCTAGGAAACGATTTTGTGCATAATTTTGTCTGTTTACTAAAATACCTCCCAAATGTTTTGTGCACAAATGTGCTGTGTTATAAACGATCGCAAAAAACCTCAATATTATTTATGTGTTAAAATTCTTTCACAAAAACGCTACGGGAAGCACCTTCACAACCACCAGGGACCGCTCGATGTGTTGTTTCTCTCTATTGCGAATCGAGCTCAATAGAAACTTAAAACAACAACACCCGAAGTAAATATTTTCCATAACTCGCGATAAAAACAGCCCAACCCAAGAGGCCAGCCTCCGAGCGGGCAACAAACAAACAACACCTTCGACACCAACGCCGTTTAAAAAACATTCAACAATCAAACTTGGCGCGAACAGTGCACAGTTTTTCCACCTCTGTTTTTCTCCCGCGCCTTGGTCATAACCCCCCCTGCTCCGAGAGGACACGCGAACTTCTTTAAACCGTACTGCCCGGGGAGGTGTGAGCTACCTTTTTTTAAAGTAGCACCTCCGTGGCGACGAGCTTTCCACCACGGACGGCTCGTACTCGGAGTTTCCCATCGGAAAACTTGTTTACGTACGCTGAAATCTCTGTTTGTCTCATAAAATATTCTGCGCACCGTACGCACCGTGTCAAGGGGCGCTCTCCATTGAGGCACTGGGCAGATCCCTCGGGTCTGGACTTTAGTGACAAGGGGAAGGAGTAGGATGGAGAAGGAGACCTCGTCCCGTGACAGCCGAAGGCGAACGAGCTGACTTTGGAAAACTGTTCCAGTCGTCCCTGTTCGCTTTCAGTAAATAATGTTTTCCCATCTTTCTCAAGTCATTCCTCGGAGCGGAAGGAAGAGTGTGGGGCACCGAGGGATGCGCCGGATGGATGGAAATCTGTAAATTTCACAATCTGCAAAGTATCAACCGTCGAGCCGGTTGCGAGTGACAGCTCTTAACTGAATAACGCCGGCAAGACGGCCTCGAGTGGTTGGCCTGATTTGCGTTCAAATTGAATCAAAATCACTTTCGGTTGCTCGGAGGTCGCTGAATCCTGTTTCGTTTTTGTGTTTCGTACCGGGGTCGGTTTTTCTTACGGTTTCGAGAGTCGTCCTTTTTTGCGTTTTCCAAGAAGCTCACCTTGCGGCCTCCGGGGATAGACAACAGTTCCAGATGCCTAGCAGATCTGTTCCACGAGCAAGGAGGCATGAGGGGCGAGCATGAGTGGCAGGATTGCGGGGCGGTTAGACGTACGAATCGCTACATCAGCCATCCGGAGACGAGTGACACTCCAATTGGTCCTGACAGCTACAAACACCGCGTACGCACGAACAGATTCACTTTATCTAATCGAAACCGAAATGTCGAGAGGTTCGATCCTGTTCGTGGGGAAAGGCGCCCGAGGCGCAAAGAAGGAATCGTAATCGACACCCGTTCCGGAGCGGCTGACACGTAAAGCCTACCAACCGGAGGCCGTCCGACAGATATCGGCACGATATCGAAAAAAACACTGCAGATTTCTGCGTGTCATCCGATCGTTTGATTTCATTCGTAATAGTTTCCGCCTCCGTTCGATCACGAGATTCGACTCGTTTGCCAATGATTTATCGGTGTGCGAGCAAGAAGTCCACTTGAAGCCAGGACATTGCGTTTTCCCCTGGTGTGAGCTCCTTGCAGACGCTTTAAGGGACAATTTTACTCCCCAAGCAATTCATGGAACGCTCGGAAAACCGTGTCATTACGTGTCCATTCATGGGAAGCAAAACGAAGGACTTCCTCTTGTGCCTCGGGCTATGGAAAACCACCAACGGTTGTGAGGGAAAGTATAAAATAACATTTTTGTGCCAGTGCAGCAACCACCAAGCTTGAGGGTAGAAGTAAAAGATGAGGTTTATTGTTTCTACAGCGCTTTGGTGTGCCTTAAAAAAAACAAGGGCGGTAACCTTAAGCTGTTGTTATTAAACGGAACGGTTAAAAATAATAATAATAACGGTTTCACGATTTAGTAGATAAAAAGAATTCTTAGTACTTAATTTTGGCCATATTTACTGTAACATTGAAGAGAAATTGTACTGCCACTTTTAGAACTTAATTTTTCCTGCTTTTGTTTTTCGATACACCGCACCGAAGTTACTTACCAACTTTATGCAAAATCCTTGACGCTCGATGATATGTATTGTTACTTCCTGAGCTTTTAAAAAATCCACCCGATAGGTTTTTCTTCTTCGCGATCGATCGAGTATCCTTCAAACGTATCAACCCTCAACAGCTACAAAGGGCGCGATTTCGCTTCTTTCGCTTCTCCGTGCACCTTTTTCACTTCGAAATCGGGAAAAAGCCACACTCTACACGTGGAGAATGGTAAGACGGCCCCAACGCCACACATACACGCACAAACACACAAGGACACAAGCACACACAGCACCACACTGAAGACCGCTGACAAGTGCGTACTTCACTCGTCATTCACATGCGCAATGCCCTTGCTTATAACAACACTCGAATAGATCAAAAAGCCTTAGCCGTACTTCAAGGGCTCAAACCCGCGCTATTCACTGGCGAACGCCGTACTCCTCAGCGCCTTTCTTCCTTGACGTTGGATTCTGAAGATTCAAACTTTTCACTTACGGTCCGCTTTCTATTTCCCTTCCTCTTTTTTGATGCTCTTGAGCTCCTCGAGACTGGCGAGAACTTTACACTTTGGTTTAAAATGGAACACCTTTCCGGTGGCACTAAATGCTTGCCACCTCACAAAGTGCTTACAAGAACTTCCGGCTGCTTTTTCTGCCCAGAATGATATGCTTTGGAAACGGAAAACTTCTTTCACCGTTGACGAATCACATTCATACGATATGTTATGATTATTCACAGACACTAAGGTTCTAAAGGCGCTACCTTAGGAGTACACTATGCTTCCAGACACCACGTTACCAGTAAAATGATATGTTTCGGTTACGTCACAAGCTTATTTCTTCAGACTTTTATGTAATTACATGGTAAATTGTGCGTTACTCTACATCATCCCGTTAGTCTTAGTATAAGCAACTCTTGGAGTTAGTCGTTCCCAGAATTGCATCCCATTGCGCAACCTCTCATCGCCATGCCACTCCAATGGGGATTGTGAGAAATTTAAATTAAATTCCCCATCGGTTGAAACTGTTTCCACACTTCAGTGTGATGTTGTTTGTCTTCACCGGGTAGCACAACATTTTCCTTTCGGTTGTGGTGTTCCGGAGGTTGAATAGAATTTCCACCAGCTTCCAGATGGTTATCCGCAACGCGATATTACGATTCTTTCGCCCGGTAACACACGACGCGCCCCGATAGAATTTCACTTATGTTCTAAACACACACAAAAACACTCACATCGACACCGGGTATTCATTAAAAACTTTCCACAAAACCTGCGAAACCGGAACCGGAAATTTTGTAACAACGAAAACAAAACAACTCGTAACGGCAAATATAAGCAACCCGAACTCGAACGCGAACGGACACGCCACCCCGAAATGCGATGCAACTTTTATGATCACCGCAAAGGGAAAAGCTGCCGAAGGACGTGGACGTGAAAAGCAACACTTTAATATCACTCCGCTGCCGAATGCCACGCACGACACGGCTGACGTGGGTCAAGAGTGACGAAAGGAGCGATTAAAGTGTGTGTGGTTCGCACATTCACCGCGTGTGTTTTGCAACGTTCCACTTTTCCGACAGCACACACAGGGAGTTTCCACGCGCGCGAGATGGAGACGAACGGGCTGTACGCAATTAGCGTGAGTAGGGGGCGAAATAAACCGGAATGCTCCTGGGATGTATCTCTTGTGTATCCTTTATTTTTCCAACAATTTTCCACCCATGTAAAATTAGATATTCAGCAAGTACACCGGGGTGGGTCAGTCGTCGCTGTTTAGCGATTTATGCAAACCTGCCATTCCTGCTCTCCAAATGTATTAATTGAGGACAGATATTCAGAAACACTGAAGCACTAACTGCTGGAATATATCTGTTGAGTTTCCATTCCTTTTGCTAACGTTCCGTACGCCCGAAAGATTAATTATTGCTCCTATATTCCACGAGTAGTCAAAGATGCGCCTCATTAGTCAGATGAACACAGTTGAATTATCTTTTGAGTATTCGTTAGTTTTGCTTCCGTTTATTGCGCATGAAAATTAGAGACCGCTGCTGTATTTCACAAGTTTTGAAGGATGAATGTTATTAGCTGGTGCTCTTCAGCAATTTATAAACCATTCCATCCGCCTTTCACCTTCCGTAAAAGGAGCCGTACAATCTTGGTAGTGAATTTGGCGAAGACAGCTATTCAAAAACACACGTATATGCACTAACATCTGTCACATTAGAACACACTAAAGCTTCAATTAATCCCTCCTAGTGCTTGGTGCTGCGTACAGGAGTGAAGCTTCTTAGGAAGCAGGTGGCAGATGGAATTGCAAATGCACCGGAGGCTGCACGGTTGCACCGCACAACATGTCCCCTCGGTTGTTGATCCTACTTTAGCCCCTTCTGTCGGTTGTGTACGCCGCACTTGCATGTCGTCGACCCGTCGAGGGAAATTGACTTTTTGATTGCGTTTCCGTTTCCAGCACTCTCCCCCCGTGGCGGAACTGGCCGGCTTTTGGCAGGGCTTCTCACTCGATCGTTGCGAGGGTTTTTAGCGGAAAGGATGCTTGACGGGCCTGCGAGCACCCTGATGCGTAAGCGGAGCGGCGAAATGCACCACCGGAGACGTTGTTTTGGACCGAGCACGAGCACGAGCGTGTCCGCGACCGACCGAATCTCACGACGAACTGCTGCAGCTGATGGCGTTGCTCGACGTTCGTGGCACGGCACGTGAAGCAAATCGACGAACGATCGCCACTCAGCCACGAATGAGGGTGGCATTTTCCCCCCCAAAACAAGCGCCCTGAAGCGACTGGGGAAAATGTCGACGAAAGCATCGGACGCGCACGCTCACACTCCGCGATCCTTGCATTGCGTGTATTTTGGGGTGGTTCTCACCGGGAAAAGCAATATCCTAAGCCCCACCGTCTCCCTTTTTCGCCGGAAAAACCCCACCACTAACGACCCCCGAGTGACCCATATCCGAATGACCGGAACGGCAGCGAGTGTCGACTCGACGATGCTCGAAAATGAATCACACCGAGCGTGTCAACACGTGGCGCATTTAACACCGTTCGGCCAAGGAGCAGGCAACATGGGCAACAAATGGGCACCATTTTGGCGAACCAGCGGGCCCTTCGTCTTGCCAAGCTGTCGAATGGTGAGAGCACGTGCTACCACCACCACGCCGAACGGTCCACCGTCCAGCCTCGGACGCCTGGGTGATTGTATGCATATGCACACTGTCTGCATTGCAGGTATCCGGGTGAAGTTTTAATTGCATCTCCGGCTAAACTCGCCGCCCCGGGCCGGTCAACGTCCAGTCGCTTCTCTAAACGTTCCACCGCGCGGCGTTTCAGCTTCTGGGGAGGCCGGGGAGAAAATGCTGACCGTCGCCTTTTAGTTACTGACCGAAGGTCGATGGTTATTCAATTACGGCGCTAACAAAGGATGGTCGCCTTCTCGGGGATCGGTGGAGTTACCGGGCTAATAAAATTTGTAAACACATGAATGTTTGAAACCAGTTTCCCGTCACATTCCAAATTAAATGTGTGAGGTGAAAAACATCCTGGCGAAGAGTTGAAAAAGTTCTTCATAATTCAAACACTAAACTTATACAAACTTCATTTGATAAAAACTAACGCGGTTGTATACATTTAAGTGAAAGAAAAACGATAGTGTCTTAAAATAATTTCGAAACATGTTCTTTAACATTTTAGTTTTAGATCAACAACCATTTTACACTTAAGACAAGTCAACAAATGTTTTTTAAAGGAAAACTATAGATTTGTTATATTATTTCCGCAATGTTCATAAATATCGTACTTTAATCGTGAATTATCTCTTTAACTATAACCTCGAATCCCATCCAATGGAACATCCACGTACGAATAATTCAAGCAAAGTCAACAAACGAAATGCGCTGGAATAAATTCCTCTCTTCTTGGAATCAATCCGCAAAAGGTTCAATAAAAACAGCAGGCGCATCGATTCCCTTCCTGGAAAAGTTGAACGAGCTTGGTTGGTTAAAATAATGGAGGCTAAAGGAAACCGGACATCCACCTCGTAACGCATTTCCCATAACGAAAACCACAGCTTTCACCGTGCGAAACGAACGAACGAAATGTCAAACCGTCAACAACAAAACAGAAATAAAAATAAAAACTTTTTGGATACACACAACCCCAACCGTGGGCTGCATTATTCAGGAGATGCAGTCCGGTCACGGATGCATACACGGATTGCATGGTCTGCTGTCGCGGTGCGTTCGTGAGCAATGATTTGAAAATTTTATGCCACTGTTTGGTTTCGTTTAACTTTACGCCCGGCAGCTGCACCGAGTTGCGCCAATGTTGCAACGAAACGCGTTGCCAGATTGGATGAATTGGTGATGTGATGATGGTGGAACAAGATCCTGTAGGCGTTCCGTACGGGCTTTTGTACGGCTTTTACTTCTTTCGTTTAATGCACTCATTAATGTTTAATTCGATGCCGATGTGCGCCGAGCTACTGAGGCTTCGGATACGAAAGCGTTGGTTTCTGCACTCAGTGGGAAGTGTCAATCGTATAGCTGAATGCAATTCAGGTGAACTTTACTAAACCTACTTCGTCCACCTTCATCTTTTATAATCAACCGTTCAATAACTGTCTCCTCGTGTATGTTATTCGAGTTGACTCTTTAAAAAGTTCCATTTCCAAATTTCCACCACATGAAAGCACAACATCTGACACACGAATTTTCCCACGATGAATGGTGGGTGCGGACTTCTCCTCGGGCAGAGAAATATAATACCTCCGAGCCGGGACATTCGAGAACTAGAATTCCCGGTAGTCACGAAACCATCGTAAAAATTGATTGGTGCTTACGGGGAAACTGAAAACCTATTAGCCACATCGTACGGTTCGATTGCACACGTGCGCGCTAGCATTGGAGTCGTGTGACCTTTCTCTACGTACACTCGACGTAGCCGTTCGTTGGATCGAGTACTAATAAATAATACGTTATTCCCAAAGATTAGCCGATGCAATTGCAGATTCGATGTCGGCATGACTTAGGCCTTTGTTGGCATTTTCTCCGGAAGACAAACTTGTTTGCATACGTCGCCCGGTTGTCGGGAGGGATTTTGGAAGGTGTTTCACCTTTATTGTTGTTAGTATTTTTCACCCCCCGCAACTTTCGTTCCCTCCTTGCCGGGTCGCCGAACGTTCATCGGAAAGTCACAAACCAAAACCGACCGAAACCTGGCTGAAAAGGATAAAACTTTTCAATGACTTTGTGCAGAAGTGATGCCGTTTGCTCGACGTTGGCAAAGTTGGCAGTGGCTCCTTGTGCTTCCAAGGAGAGAAGGAATGAGACGCACGGTCAACCTTGAACGATGGGAAAAAGTAAAAGCCCTACCCGAGGCCCGCTTGAAATCGTACCGGATCCGGACCTGGGAGTTTCGGGGCTCCGAAAAACCGGCATTCGGATGAAAAGCGAACCACTCACATACACACAGAAGACTACGCTCATCTGGGCCGTGCAGTGCTGGAAAGTTTTAACATAATCGGATTAAAGTTTACTTCACGCTTCCTTTCCTCGTTTTGAATGTTGCTTTGTTTTTTTCCCAGTGCTCTGTTTCGTTTGCTACCAATCACATCGCATTTTGAGTTGGCGGAGGGTAAGTTTTCGTTTGGGCATGGGAAATTATGCGCCAAGCATTCTTGAAGGGTTGTAATTGTTTCACTTATAGAATTAAACGCAGCCCTCGACATCAGCTGGCTCGGTTTCCTGGCCTTCCTGCCCGGTTTTACGTCCCGAGGAAAACTTTTAGGAACCGAAAAGGAACTTAATTCATGGAAACATTCATCCAAAAGCCATTCGGACAGACAGAAGGTAGTCGGTGTGATGTAAATTACTGTCGGTTTTGGATGAATTCTGTGATCTCAACCTACTATTTGAATTCAGTGTTTTATGTTTCATTTTAAAACCATAAATAAATATTATATAAGTTTTTAATATGTGATTGGCATGGAGTTTTCATTTTTCTGTCTGTATTTTCAATCTTTTAAACATAACGATTTAAACTCTGCAATATAAAATTCATAAATGTTTTCCTTCTCAATTTAAGCAATTAAAAGACCGTACATAAAACATCTTAGACTTCAATTTCCTGCCTACTGACCTTCAGGCCTTGAATAAAACATTCATTAGATCATTATTCGTTAATAATGCATAACTTTTCGAAAGATCACTAAGTTCTTTGAGGTGGAACCTTGCTATCCAGGGCTCTATTTTATATAAATTGGGAGAAACCTACGCCGCTTCAAAGCACGGTACTGGAATGTTGACAATTTTGAACCGAAGTTCAGTCCCTTCAGGTTCAAACCGGGATGCGGCTTCCAATACATATTGATGATGAATTGGATCATTCCCATCGTCATGCTCAAATTCCCCCGCCGGAGTCACATGTGCGTGAGCTAATGATTGCTAAACAACGATTCCTCGAAATTAATGACGTTGGATCCGTCAAACGTCCCGGAAGGAGCGACTGGCCCGATCGCGTCTGTCAAACTACCGGCTGCCATCCACTTGGCGATGCTCTTTGATGTGGTCCGGGACATGGCCGGTTCACCGCATCAAATCATCATACGAGCGCACCGTAATACCTCAAATCTAGTGCCACAGCGTATGAAGTGGAAGGCGATTTGTTTTCCTGCTCGCAACGTGGGCGTAAAGCAGCGTTCTTCGGCGCGCTAGAACCCGGTCTCATGCGAGGCTTATTTGTTCGCACCGCGGCACTATTTGCACGGTTCAGATTCATCGACGAACCGTCGTGTGCCGTCTTACCAAACCCAACCAAGGTTGCAGAAGTAGCTTGATGTTCACCCGGTAGGACGTGGGATTTTATCGACGATCTTTTTGTGCCAACGGTATGAAAAGGGAGTGAATGTCGTTTGAACAAATATGAAACACATCGAAGCGTAATACAAGGTTCGGGAAGCTGACATCCGCTCTTCGGTTTCGGAAGCACCAGTCCGATTCTGATTCCAGATTTCTGGCAACAAGTTTCGCAAACCATGATTTGTGTGAAACTTGCAATCAATAATTCTGGATGGTTGAAGGTTCCCTACGTCACATACGAGAGGTTTGTTAATCCCAAAACAACCTTTTTAGACAGTCACATAGTTAAAGGGTTCATTAAATTTAAAGTTTCCCAGGGTTAGGATCCCAATCTCATCATGGAAAACCACTAAAAATCATACGTGACTAAAGTTTAGAAGATACTCGGGTCTGGTAAATTAGTTACAAAGAATCTCTGGACATTTTGACTCATTTAAATCATGAACTCAACTGATAATTTAACTAGCTGAATTTTGTATTCTTGCATTAAAACATGAACTATTACAAAATATGCGTACAATCCAAAGCCATACTGTTCCACTACTTTCAGGTCGTAAAATCTGTGCACAATTTTCTAGACGACTCTCAGCAACATTTGTTTTTCCATTTGCCTCCGAAAAAGAGACAGCCCGAGGCTGATTTCTTAACCTTACCCAACCCTACACCCAACCCAACCAACCCAACCGCCCGCCCTTTTATCCGTGGTGGTCCTTTTCTTCAGCGGGTTCGAAATGGGATAATTAACGTTACTTGATTATGATAATTTTATTACCTTCCCCAGCCAGCGCTTTCCCAGCCGAGCCGGCCAGCGAGAAGCCAGCGAGCGGAAGATTACCTTTTGCGCTCGGTCAACCATTTCCGGTGGCCCATTAGTAGTTGTGAGTCCGCACGCCCATACCCACCACGTCCGGCAAACAAATTCAAAAGAGCAATAAAAATTTGTCTAATATCTAGCCGGCGCCGCCGACGACGCCAGAACCCGGTTGGGACAGCTGCTGCCGAGTCCGAGTCGGGGCGAGTGCCAGGTGAAGATATTATTGAGAAAAGCATTACCCATCGTGCCCTAAATGGGCCGGGCGTGCGCTTCTGTCGACGATCCTTTTGGTGATCTTTTCTCCACTCAAGGGTTTTTCTTTTTCATGGGAAGGTAGATTAGCGGGCGGTCGGTTGGCGAGGGTGGTGATGGACGGTGTCCTAATGCTGCAATATCATTAGAATTAATAATTCAACAGATGTTAATTGAGTTCCACTGGTTTTACGAGAGAAGCACCGGGGTCGGACCGCTGAAGGCTTTTATAT
>KE525093.1:99413-111185 GCA_000441895.2 Anopheles sinensis | reverse complement strand
CTGATACGACGAACTCGATAACCACCCAACGACACCAAACCAACCCAAATACCTTCGTCTTGTACGATGCAACAGGAGTGCAGGGTAAGGAGGGCGTGTAGGAAATGTCAATGCAGCATGGCCATCGCAGTCAGTCACACACACACACACACATACACACAAATACCACGCCCAAAACCGATTTCCCACACGCTGGGTGGATCGGGACATCTAATGAATAATTATGAAATTCTACGCCACTTCCGTTGGTCGAGGCCACAATCCAGCGAGCACATGAGAAAGCAGAGTGTGTGTGTGTGTGTGGAGGCTATACACACTAAAACCCGACCCGAGGGCGCCGGAAGCGTGGGTGGAATGAATTATTTTCCACTCGAGTTAGGTACTTTCTTGGGGAGGTAAGTTTCAAAGTTGTCTACAGGAAAAAGCACTTCCGGTTGTCTGCCTTGGCACTGACTCGCTGCATAGGAATTCACTCACTCACGAGATAGTTGAGCAGGAAAGGGTTCATGGCAGTGTAAAGTACCCAAAAAGTTTTCCCCGTGCGGACGATGGGCTTTCGATTGACTTTACTGCGATGCGAAACGGAACAAGTTGGCAAGTTCCTCGACGAGATAGTTTGAAACATTAATTTAAGCAAACGCTTCAACAGCACGTTGTGCAGTTAAGACTGTGCAGTCTTTTGTGTTAGGAAAGGTTGTGTTTTGAGGACATCGAAACAGGAAATTTTACGTAAACAATAAATTAATTTACACGAACTTTTTTTTACTTTTCAGAAATTGTTGCGTGATCAAAAATATCAGCAGATTTCCTGACCTTACGCAAAGGATCAAAACGGAAATGCGAAGTGATAAAAACGTTACCTTGCGGTGCTAATTACTGTAATTTAATACTCGCCGCTACCAGAAACACGCGTGGGAACTTTTGCATCATGTTTTCACCCACCCTCCCACTTTTAAAAGTGCACACAACAGTATACTGAAGCTAACACCGCATGACCTGTTCCTCATTAGCTTTCCCAAGTACAGGCACATCGAGGGCAAAGTGTAAACATGCAATTTTCCCTTCATGCTTCCACGCTACATGCATGCTAACGAAACCCCCTCGCATTACTCCGTCGCGTGCCGTCCCTCCCCGAAATGGCGCCAATTATTCATCGTTGAATAATAACTTATTTCTCATTAATGTGACATTTCTTCACACGTGACGCAGTGTCCCTTCGGGCTTCGAGTGATTACTTCACTCCCACCTCCCTTCCCTGACTGCTTCAATTTAAAATTATTTCCATGTCCCGGACACGAGCTGCAGTGTGCAGCAAACAAATGGTCACTAGGCACGTTAGAGGCCCTCCAGTGAGCGTCGGTGCAGCTGTCGAAGTATCAATTAGTAACGAATGCAGGCTCCTCGTGTTTGCGACCCATTTGTTCGCCCGATGGTTCGTCGAAGGAAATGGAGTACGTTTCATTAGCATTGAAACGTGGACGCTAAAGGGATACTGTAAAATGCGTGGAAGAAATGGAAGGAAAGCTAGCATTTTCTTTATGACTCCATTTAGAGACAATTCAAAGATCAAAGATCGTGCTAAGAACTACCTTTAAACATTCGACTTCCGACAAAAGAATGACACCGTTGCCTTGACTTTAAGTTAACCTCTTTGCGAGCACGTTCCACACATCGGCTCGTAGCGTAGTTCAACCCTACTCGAATCACTACTCCCGAAAAAAAAAGCCCTCCCGATGATCGATCGCCCTAGACACCGGGCGGGTAGTTTTCCCGGGTACGTTCCTTCATCGTACGACCTTTTCACGTTCGCCTCGTCGACTGTCGAACGCGTGCATTCCCGCCTAAGTGCTTCCAAATGTAGCAATTTCCGGCAAATTTGATTTACCTCCCAAGCTCAGCGAATGATGTGACGGTTGAGTGATTTCGTACAATGCTTTCGGTACCGGGGGCGCCTTTTGGCGGAAGACTTTCCTTTCATAGCGAGCCGTCACTCCGATGACTCCGAGTTGGGGGAGGCGTTTTTCAGAAGGAAAGTTTCCCCCGCTCCACTGGCCTCCAACGTGACGGTCGTGTCTCGAGGCCTACAGCGTGCCCGTTGTAACCCGTGAGCACGTGTGTTGGTTGAGAAGGAAATGAAAGTAGTTTTCCCGCGATGAGGTTGGCGAGGAGGGTGGGGGGGAGGGTTGTTTTGTGTGCTGCTTTTAGCTTGGTGTTCCATCGGTCCTCGGAGCACCGAGTCTATTTGCCATCTCTCCGCTTCGAGCAAACTGTCAATGATTTATTTACCGTGCCATCTCCGGTTTTTCAATTTGCGCTACCGAAAACCTTTAGGTGGCAAACGATCGCGAACCGGTCCGCATCGGTTGGTTTGCTCCGTTCAAGTGGGAATGAACTGGCACATTTTTCCATTCGCGCCGCAGTGAACAAGTGAAAGGAAATACCCCACGGAAATCGTGAGTACTATTATATTATGCAATTATTTCCAACCTTTTCCGAGGGCCTTTTTTACCGGTGGAAAAGTAGAAGAATGTATCCTTTCCGTAAATCGGAACTATTTTCACCTGCCAGCGTACGGAAAATGGACGTGTTGGCAAAAAATCGATACCCATTTGATTTTATTCACCTTGGGACTACAATCGATAGCGGTCGTCCCGAAAACGATAACCGTCCAACCCGTTCGGATCGATTTGTGTCACCGTAAAACATTTAAGCATTACTCAAACGTCGTACGGCAATCGAAAGGAAGCTCCCACGGGATGCCAGGGACTCGGGGGGGGAGAAAAAAGCAAACAATTTGGGCAGCATCTGTTTCAGCCATGTACAAGTGGAAAAATCTCCCGGGAAAACCCTCGCCACTACTGCGTTCATCCGATGCCGAAAACTCCTTCCCGCCCGCGATCCCGAAATTCCACAAAATCCCAGCCGAGTGTGGATGGGGAAAATCGTGCCACTGGGAGCGGGAGGCTGGGCTGGGAGGTTTGTGGGCTGCAAATGTGCTAAAATATTCATCCATGTCTGCGGTGAATTATACATCGGATCGACAGTGGCACCATTTTCCACCGAATTGCCACTCTGGGGGCTGGGAAGACTAGTGAAAAATAAACTCATTTCTCCCACAACCGTAACTACTAACACTACTATTGGTGACCAAAAGTTGGAATCTCTTTTTTAGCTGGCCAAATCTATTGATCCGATAATGCGCAGCCACCAACGGGAAAAACGTGATAGAAAATCTGGAGTTCGACCGACATCAACGAGCAGATTGAAAATCAGGGAGCAATTGAAAAACGATCTGCCACACAATCAATATGCTTATTGGCGGACGGAATGTATGCGAGTACGTTTATCATAAATCTTGCGCAATCTGCCGCAAACCTGGCTTTCCGCCACCTACGTCCCCTTTTCCGGGTCGATGATTATCATCGGTTGATTGCACAAACGAGGTATTATGTTGCGAATCAAAAGCCCCTCTTTTTCTGTATTCTATTCCTTACCTCCCTCACGCTAAGGCGAACAATTTTGCATTACAAAAATTACAAACCACCAAAACATTTCCATATCAACATATTTATTGTTCACAGGAACGAGAGGCAGCTTTCTTATGCTTCTCGTCGACCTTCATGGACGTCGCCCACACGTGGCCTCGATGTGGGGCATAAATAAGCATGCTGCTTCTATATTTTCCCTACCACACACACACTCCTCCACATCGGTCCTCGCGCTTTTCCGTGCACCGTTGGGCGCACTTAGAGGTACCTCTAGATAATGCATAAATATGTTGGTAATTTTTCACAGATAATCTCGTAAATTTTGCCCAACTTACGACCACAGATCATAAAACTTTCGCTAGCGGAAAAGTTTCCGTTGCTCGCAACGCAACTCGCAGCGTCTCTGCGCGGTTCCGAATCCCGAGCTCCCGGGAATGAGCTGTTTCTGCTCCACTTTGCCGCAACGATGTTAACAGATGCAAAACCAACCTTACACGAGCTTTAATTTGAGCCTTTTGTGTTGGGAAAAAGTTGCATATTTAAAGTTGCGCCCGTGTTCTTTAATCCGCCGCGAGGCATTGTTCTCTGTTCGCTTGAAAAACTTTGGCTGGTGCGAAGATAATTCCTGTTGTTATATCGTTCAACATTTTTTCTTACAAGTTTACCTTACTTCTTTGCATAGCAAGAAAGGGATGCTCACAAAATTTCAAATTTTTTGACATCCACGCCTGTTTTGAACTTTTCTTGACTCTCCGGTGAGATCGATTAATTTTTCTTTAACGTTGTCAGAAAACGTTATTTTTGACTTCAACTGGCTTAAAGCCACTGGTATGGATATGTTTTTCCTCAATGTCTGTTTTTCCATTCAAATCCACATCGAGGATAAGGATTTGGCTATCCAATAGCCCGTTTTTGAATTGACTTATTTGCGTGCTGTCGTTATTTGATTCATAACTCGCTCTAATCTGGACAATTCTCCCGCTTCTTGCACGCCAATCTAGCGCCATGATATTTGTTTCGCATGTTTGCTCTGTGTATCGTGTTTGCTAGCCTAAAACGGCTCTCGGCAGACAGATCGGTTTGGCAAAGCCCGAGTGCATCGCTATTCGGTGAAGTGTTTTTTGATTGTCTTTCAAATTTCCCCCGTCATGGGAAACATAAATCTCGCTCCCGCTCCACCGTTTGTGACGCAGTTTTTCTAAGGTTGGAACGGCAAATCTACATAACAAAGCGTAAAAGCACGAGAGAAGCGTGAAATTTTATGGCCACCCTGATGAACGGGCCGATTTTTTTTTCCACGCGGAAGTATATCTTTCGCCATTGAAGGCCAGCTTCACGCAAGCGATACGCCTGGCAGAGGTTTATTGCTAGAGGACAGTGCGATGTACGATTTAAAAAATATATGAAACAAACAAGTCGTCAGGAGAAGAAAACCGAAGCAAAAATATCAAATTAAGTGCTACAATTTATTTCTCGATTTAGAAAACTCGAAATACTTACTCGAATTAGTAAGTCCAAATCGAGAAACTTACACTATCTCTTCTTCCTTTGATAAACTTGTGATATTAAAGCTTATTATATGAAGGTAAAAGTCTAATAATAATCTAATCTCTTTTATTCCTGGTTGTTTTCAAACACATGCAGATTAATTAACCTCAAAACCAACACAGATTTGTTGAAACGTTCTAAACTCTCCCGTTAAAAATATCGTACACAACTATGCTTCCAATATATGTAGAGCATAACACCGCACAGCGCAATATGTAGTTTTCCCAATATACAAAACAACTCCTGTGGTTTTTCACATCCCTGCAACGATCATCACCCACATTTGTATCGCTTCACACACGCTATTGATTTTCCCACGTTTCGCGAAACAGCAACGACGCAGCGCAGAGCACGTCTGCGGTGTCCTTGCGGAATCGTCCATTTTCCATTCCGGACGGCAAGCCGTTGTCGCTTGTTCAAATGCATGTCGTCACCATGTTCATTGGGCATGGGCACCGTAATACTAAACCGACAAGAGTTGTATGTTTCAAACGTACAAGAGATAATCCCCGGGAAAATGGGCGAACACGAAAAACTGCGCGTGACTGCGGGTCTGCGGGAGAAAGGATAACATGCTTTCACACCTTTGATCCGTGTTTGCCCCCTTTTTTCTTCTTTTCGTCTGGTACGTACATTACATTATACCGCTCTTCGTTCTATTGTCGCCCTTACGTAGTCGGGCGGAAACCGCGGCGATTTAACTTAAATTGAAAAAGTTAAAAACTGTTTAACATATTACCCACGTCCCACGATCGACGTCCTACGACGCTTTTCCCCCGGCTGGGTGACACTTATGCTTTCCGTTACTATTTTCGCTGCCACGCTCCGTTCCGTTTTCCATCCCTTTCACGTTCCACATCTCGCAGATATGCGCCCGACCTGCTCACGCTCTCCATCATCTTTCAACCCCTCAAAGGTGGGTTCCGCATTCCACGGCCTAGCCTTCCCTCGAGCGATCCCCTTCCAAAGAGACCGCTAATGTTATGCAATCATCGTCATGTCATCATGTTTATCTAAAGTGTGCCCTGCCGTATCGTTCCCGGGCCTTGTCTTAACGGGTTTTTACGGTAATGGAAACCTCTCCTACGCGTTGAGACTCTTATCCTTCCCACTATCACTGCGGGCTTTCGCTGTTCTATGCAGCCACATTTCCTCATCTCTGGAATGCTTTGCCAGAAGACAACGATCAGTAGCGACAGCGGAGCCCACGGGGAAACCCCGATACGCTTTTTCCGGGACGCATTGGAAAGGAATGAATTTCAACCCGAGTGTTGCCACTTGGAAAAGAAGCAAAGCCGTCCGGCAAGTATGTTCCTCTAGCCTTCATAACGGAAAAATAACTACAAAAAGAAGTTAAGCCGGGCGAAGCAAATGGGAAATGGAATGGAAAGCGCGAAAAATAGATCCGGAAAATCATTAGCAACGACAGGTAGGTCGGCCATCCTAGAAAGGTGAGAGATGCGCCTTTCACGCAAGAGTTCGAAAGGGAGCACGGGTGGAGAACGGAGGAACAAACAACCAAACCAAACCACAGACAGTCCGTAAACACAAACACACGCGCACACACGGGCACGCAATCGTAGCCTCGGAATGCTCGAAGAAGAAGTATCGAGCAAATTTATGCAAATTGAACCAAAATAAGATTTATTTATAAGATGTTGCCACGCTCCGTGGTGCCAGGAGGAGGCCATGGGGTGGGGTTGGGCATTCATTCGGAATGAAGGTGTACTTCCTGCCACCGGACCCGACCTCCCGATCCCACATCAAACGAAACCGACAGCATGACGGATAAAGTGTTTGCTCTCGTGCTGGCAATTTTCAACTCGCGCTCATCGACAGCCATCAAAAACGGGTCGGAACGGGCTTCCCATCGACGATCCGCGCTCCGAAATGGGCTCCAACTGAAAAGCTTTTTCCATCCCGCACACCTAACACACACATACATACACATACACCCAATCGCATGTAGCTGGAAACATTCTAGACACGGGACCGGATTTCGCAAAAGGATGAAACATGGATCCATGAATATTCATCACTAATAATCTGAATTATTTGCATGTTTTTTTTCTGCTGCTGCCCTCCCGTGTGCCCTTTTTCCTTGATCCTTAGACCCTGCGTCAGGACGTTGGTAACCTCGCTATCACGCTCAGTTGACTTCCCATTTTCCTATCGTCGTCTAATCTTGTCTAGTCTACGATGTCGTTCTTCACCGTTTGAACGGAGCACCTTGAGACTCTCTCTAGCTTTTCCAACATGATAAGCTAAATAGCTGCAAATGACTTTACGTTTTCATTCCTTAGAGCCCTCGTCGCTGACACCAGCCAGCACCTTGCACACAGCGGGAGCCATTTGGCGCCGGCCGAGAAACGTTCAAGTATGAGCTGAGGTTCAAGACGCTCGCTTTTACGTCTAATTTTGCTCGAGCACCGAGGAACATAAGAGCAAGCGTCAGGAACAAAGTGAAACCACCGCTCCGTCGCTGCCCTTTCCCACTTCCCTTATGAATATGTCATTGAAACCATTTATCGTTTGCACATTGTGTTAAAACACTTACCGGCACGAACCGCAATCCATGTAATGGGTATATTCGCCAACGCCCGTCGCGCATAAATTGCATGCATCTCCAATGGCCGGAGATGGGCAGCCTTGCGAAGGGCCGTGCGATGCACTTCTCGAGCGCTGGCAAAGATTTACGGTTTGCGGTGTCCGTGCCTTTTTTTTTTTTGTTCCGAAGTAAATCCGAAGCACCGTAAGCAGCGGAGCATCCGATGAAGCTGTCAGGAATTTCGTTCGCAACACTTTTCCCTTCGCTTTGCGCCGCATTACCGGAACCTCGGGATGCTGGAGACCGGGTGTCCATTACTCTACCTCTCACCACCACCACCACCACCACTATAACCAAGCCTTCCGGCTAACCAGCATTTGCTTTGTGCTCCGGCCTTGTCGCAGCTGGATGCGGAAACAGTTAAATTCTTCTTCAACCGTCGGCACCGTGGTTGCATATAGTGCACGGAAAACCCGAATCGAAAATGCAACGCAAATCCCACCCGTGCCCCTGCCTCCCCGGGTAAAGGGTCAACTCTCGAGGGAAGAAAAACAGGTGAGGTACTGCAAAACAACAACGAAGAGCGAGGAGGGAGGAGCGAATAAGGCATACAAACGAAGTGCGGTAACGTTGCAACAATCGAAACGCCACGAAAAAACCCAACCCCAACCCGAAGCTGCAGAGCGAAATATAGTGCACCCAGGGGAGGGCAAAGTGCAACTGAATCCTTTCCAGGCGCCTTCCCTCCAATGCCCCAACACCTCCCGGGCCAGCCAACCCTTGGCCGTACCGATACCGCACGCGGATTAAACCCGGGCAAGGATGTAGAGTTGCGAAGAATAAGCTCGCGGCTCGAAGACTTGCACGAAGACCGCCACGTTGCTGCACTTTTCTTCCCCTAGGGCAGGAAAATCAAGCTACGGAATTCCGGTGTTGTTTTTGTTTTTACAATTTTATACCACGGTTTTTTTTTTATATTTTGGTCATTTCCTTTGGGACGCGGCTCTGGCATTCACGCGATTGTGTGCCGTTAGCAATCAAACCGTGCACGTTATAATGTTATGAAGCATTACTTCCTTCACCGCGTGCTCACGAACCCGTGTGTGCTGGTTCCGGCCGTAATAATGCTTCACAATGGGCCCTCTTAGTGTGATTGACGGGTCAAAACATAAAGTTTTCCCTAAGGCTTAAACCAAACATCATTTCGATCAAAAGCAAACAACAAAAACTTTCTTCTTGTTCTTCTTCTTCTTCTTGGCGTAACAACCAACTTGGTCATGCCTGCCCCGTAATGGGCTTACAAGACTTTTTCCCTTATGTACGTGGATAGTCAATCCTCTCGTACAGGGGAGGGCCCGGTCTCGGATGGGATTCGAACCCACGCCGTCGAGGTCATGGGCCGAGTTTCTAACCGGCGCTACCGCTCGGCTGTCGCGGACCCCCGAACAAAAACTTTAGAAACTTTAAAATTTGGGTTTACGTATTAAAATCATAAAATATAATTTTTAACGATGCTCGTCTAAAAATTTGAACTTAAAAAATTAAATAAATGTAGGCAGATATTAAAACAGCTAATTTTATTAAAAAAAAATTTATAACGCTATGTTAAATAATTGCAATGAAAAATTATAAATTGCAAATATAAGTTTGGAAAGATCTTCCAAAAAAGAAACTTTCATCAACAAATCTACTCAATGGACAAATTTTTAAGAATCTGAAATTCACATTTTTCTCTTAGAAAATATACTTGATAAACACATAAAATTGGATTTACTATAAACAAAAATTAAGCTTCAAATATGAGACATAATTTAAATAAAGCAATCTATTAAACGTTAGTTAAATATAGCTGGTAGACATGATAAGGTTGAGTTAAATTTATTTAAAAAAAAAAAAGATCAAACATAAAATATGTCACATAACGATGACATTATTTTAAAAGTTTGTTTTGATAGAGAATTAAACCGTACCATTGTAATTGAAAACTGCTAATTATGAACTCAATAGTCCTCGCGGTATGCTACACTTTTTTACTGAAGTTTTTTTCATCATGCATGCATTCACATACTTGAAGAAAAGACTTCTACAATTTCCATCTCCCTTTTTTTGTGCCACTTATTCCGCATTGTTGTGAATTCGTTATCCTTTCACTTGTTCTTCGAGAGTGCATACATATGAAATCCCAAAGCAAACACTAAAGAAAAACCTGCCAAGCCTCACGATATGCTGTAAAATATGGCAAGAACGCTCAGTAATAACATCACCTTGGCCATTTGTTCGTTGATTGAGCTTTGCGTGAATCTGCTCCTAACGACCGAGTGCTCCGTACCCAAAACCCACCAACTTGAACAGGACTCCGAGTTGTAGTAACGTTCCCGTTGCGCCGTAAGGTACCAAGTGACCAACCGGAGCGTAATGGGACGTGTTCCCGAAGGAGATTCCACTCGCTGTTCCACTCCGGATTCCGTGTTAACCTGAATCGTCGGAGAAGCGAGACGGGAGGCGGGTCGTGAGGCAAAAACACACACACACACACACATGCGAGGCAACCCAGACCGCGAGAACGAAATTTTTGAAGCCTCATCGTCGTTCCGTCATGTCTCGTGTCATGGTTTCCTGCAGGTTCCCCGTGTCCCGACGCAGCCGACGAGAGCAATTACTGCAATGCAGACAATTTCTGTCCGTCGGTTTCCCCCCTCAACCACCACCAGGTTGGCCCGCGCGAGTGGCCGACGTCTGCATCGCGTTCTTCTCTTCACTTTCCTTTTTTTTACTTTCTATTTATTTCCTTCCACATCTGGCCATGTCGTGTTTTCCTGTCGAGGTTTCCCAGCAGCCTTTTTTTAACTCTTTTTTGTAGTGTTTTTCGGTACAACAAGGTGACTAGCTTCCTCACCACTTGACCGAGTGGTTGGATTTGGATGTACAAGTGTGTGTTTGTGTGTTTGAACGTTCATGCCTGAAAGGGTTCGGTTTGCCCTTTCGATGTTTTTCTCCCCCTCGGTAGAGATGTTGATCCGGGAGCAAGCCGAGATCCATCCGTCAGATAAGCGCAGTGTGGTTTTCAGCCATTTGAATGTGCCCAACTTCAACAAACTCTTCCCGATCTTGCGGCGTACTTTTCTTGCCAAACACGATTTCGTGTAGTCAAACGGTGTGCGGTTGACAATCCTAACCGCCGCGCCGGTGGAAAAACCGATACACCAGGTACGATTGCACGGAAAGTGAGCCGACGGATTGTCCTCGACGCTGACGCAGCATATTAAAACCACGATGCACACTTGTTTGTCCGAATGGTGGTGCGTTCGTCGTGTGAATGACATTTGAGTAATGAAGTTGTCAGCTTTCCGTCAAGGGGGCGAAGGCGGAAGCGGGGCACGCAGTAAGTGTCACTTGCAGCAACCAATTCGTGCGTTTAAGAGGAATAAAACGTATGCTTCATAGGATATAAATCGACATTACATCGAGGGAGACTAAATTAATTCGAACGAATTGTACTTTTTTTAAATTTTACATTCGAGAACCACTAGAAAAGCCAATGCTTTTGGACGTGTGAAAATTTGTACATCTACTGGAATGAATCTACCAGCTTTCACTGATTTAACAGAAAGAGAATCTGTGAAAATTAGCATTGAAATTTTTTTTCTGATAAAATTTCCCCAGGAAAAATCACTCCGACTTATAACAAGTAGTGAAACCGGTTAGCATTATCAATGATATTACCATTACAAAGAAATAATTTAAGATACCGCCAACTTTGCGCGACAACCGAACGTGCGAGCGTAAAGCCGAAAGGTAAGGCCAAAGATCGATTGCCATAATTATGGCAGAGTGCTTTTAATTTCCACCCGAAAGCAGCTGCGCCGCGCCTTTGGTTTCGAAAGTTTGCCAATGGACTCTAGTGTCCCATTACCCTTCGCCTTCCTCTCCCTCGACCTCGGATAACCAAGTTACTACGAATGTACTCCACGCACCATTGACCCACTCCCCCTTCACATCCCCCTCCGGTTCGGGAAATTCTGTTACGACACGAGAGCACGACCGGTGAACGACGGTGAACGACGGTGGAAGAATAATTACCATAATTTATTAATTGCTTAATTACTTTTCATTCGGTTGATTTCTTTCCGTTTGCAAATGAGCCGTAGCCGGGCGCACTTGGCCGGCCGGGAAAACGCTTAGCTGATT
>KE525093.1:61137-95105 GCA_000441895.2 Anopheles sinensis | reverse complement strand
TCGTGATCGGGCAGGAGTCACGGGTTAAATCGCCGCGGCCTACCGCCACTTCGGCCACTCAATTATTCATCGCACTCGTCCCGAGAGTTGCAATTATTGTACCGTTAGTTTTCCCGGTTTTCTCCACGTCCCAGGTACCAGCAAATAATAGATCACAATGCCAACGATTGGTGGAAGTGGGAGGAAAATCCGAAAGCAGGTCAGTTAAAAATAAATTTGACCCTCGGTTCGTTCCATGCGATGGAAAATGGAATGATATGAAATGTTCCCAATCGGGTCGCGGATCGGGAGGAATGCAACAAGATAATGATGTGACTTTTTTCAATCAATTGCATCAACCAAGCGTAGCAGAAGCCCTGTAGTGACTCTGCGCACATCCAGTTTTACTGATAATTTTCCACACCGAAATGGATTTGACAGTTCGTGCAATGTAATGCCAATTACAGTAATCAACCATCAAGCTTTCCTTGCTGTGGAAATTTGTCATTCAATTGTGTGTACATTTATTTTAAAAACAGTTGCTCTCCTCCAAATCCCAAATCTCCAATTTTACAAAAACAATTTAAACATTTTGGTAAATCAATGAACTTTACTAGCACAGGCTTAGTCAGTTTTAACGGTAGGAGAACAATGTTAAGCATCGCTATGAAGAGTTGATAAAAGAATTTGATAAACGGTCAACATTTTCAATTAGCAAAAAATGTCAAAGAAAAGGCAGAAAGAATTTTGTAATTATCATAAAAACAAGTCTATTTTTTAATAATTTCTTTTTAGCAAATGAACAAATAGATGATCAAACAAAATTACCATTTAAGCAGTAGTTTTCAGCTCAAGAAGAACTAGTTTTCCCAGCAATGATGAAACAAATCAAATTCTAAAACTAAGATCCAAACCTATGATGTAGAAACTCGATACTAAAGTTCATTACTCATACAAAACCTACCCGTTCTTAGGCAAATGGAACCAGATCATTGTCGTTCTGCAGCACAACCAGTGTGAGCTAACTTTCGTAGACGATAGGAAGGCTTACTCTTGCTTCCTCTAGCTCGTACGGAAACCGGGTGTGTACAATTAGAATGCACAAAGCGTCGACTACAAGGCTTCTAATGATGGTTGATATCTTCACCGGCTCCGGTGGAATCATGATGGCAAGGGAAAGAAAAACATTGCACCAATCGTACGGGTATCTTGAACCGACATTGATTATACTATCGTGGTAGTATGCTAGGTTCTGTCTGTACGGTATGGGAGTATTTACCGAGAGGCTTAGGAATCAGGAGTGGATATTTAAGGCTCGTTTGCAACCGAAGCTATAAATGAATCAAAACACTATCCGGAAAGAGATCACATTAAGCTCTCCGATATCGAGTGAGCAAACATTGTCCTTCATCTTGTGCTATTTTGAAGCCTTCGGAAGAAGGGTCTAGCTAAGGTTAGAAATAACAAATTACGCCTTCCGATGCTTTTCCCATCGTTTGGTTTTCAGAACTAAAGCAAATATACCATCAAAACACGTGTTAGGTTGTAAGAAACCATGCTGATGGTTGTAAGAAACCATGAAACAGGAGTGTTTGATTGAACATTACAATGGAATCTAATTAGTGCTGGGTCCATTGAATGCTGCAATCAATTACGTTTGATGTTAACGTCTGATAATGCGGAAGATGTTCATTGTCGAGTTTTTAGTCTCAAGTTTATGCTCAATTAACTCGGTGCATGTTTTGACAAAGCAAAGGTGACACTAGAATGACAAATTTGATATATTCGTTTGATCTGTAACCACAAACGAAACTGTGTTCGCATGAAAGCACTGGTTCGCTTTTCCATACCCATCCAACGTTGGGATTTTTTCTACTACCCAAAAGCTCGAAGAGAAACCAATCCACCCGGTCCGAACACCGTTCTCACATCGAGTTCCGGTATCGATAAATCACTCCCATGCCGTGCCGAAGCTCATTCTACTCCCGCTGGGTACGGCTACCGCTGCCCACAAGTCATAAATTTCACTTTATTACTAGGTGCAGGCTCCCGCCGCGTCCGAGCATGAAATGCGCCCGGTTCTACCGATTGACCGGCCCATGCAGGCACACGCTACTCTCCCGCTGGGCTTCGGCCGGGCCACCATCGTTCACCTTTTATCGCCGTTCATCAAATTTTCCTACACTTTCAGCCAACACCTGTGTGCTTTTGGGGGTCGAGCCAAATGACGAGTGCAGCAAAACATGCTTTTTTTCTCTTACGTCTTAACGTGTTACTTTTTATTACGGTATGCTTGCTTTAGGTGCTGTTTACATTGTTCCTGGAAGTATGTTATTTTATACAGGAAACCCCGTCACATGCAGCGAGAGTAATGTTCTAATTCTTTTAGTTCGTAATATTTCTTAAAAATAAAATCAAGAAAATACAAAAGCCACCTCTAATAACTTTATCTTGTTAAACATTTTACGTAGGAATAAATTATAACATAGCACAAAATTACTAAAGATATATTGAACATTGCACTACAATGCTACAGTTGGGACTACCAACATTGAACTGTACTCTAAAGTTATTTTATTTATTTAACAGAAAACAATGCACATAACAATGTCAACCTTGCAATGGCTCCTTTCCAAATGCTCTTCGAATAAACATCGAACGAACATTCTGTTGCTAAAATACAACAATGAGAGAAATTGCAAGTACATACGGTATCTTCTGCTACCCCTCTCGCACTTTGTTTCTTCCTTCCCAACAACGTGCGATATCAACGAAAAGATACAATTTGATTTCCAAATGGTATCGTCCTGGCGACTCCATTCCACCTGGCCGAAGAGACCAAACGAAATGGACGAATACCGGTACAAATCCTGGTGGGTTTTTGGAGGTTTCCAGTTAAGAAGCCAAAAGCCATCCTCTAACTCCGGCGCAAGCCCTTTTAAAGTTCGCTCGCTCGGGCCATAAGTTGTCTAACCCTGGCCCAACACCCGTCTCTTACTCCTTCCCTCGACCACAACCTTCACCTTCGCACAGCTGACCGACCACCACGACCACCTTTCCTCCCCCAAAAACAGACAAACACCGAGGCTTTGGCCTGCCGTGGTGAACGCGAACGAGCGAGACTGCGAGCGAACCGCATGAATTTTAGATGAGGGCAATTTACAGTGCCTAGTTTTTTATTCATACGGAAGCTTTTCCAAAGACCAACCGAACCGATCCGGACTCGGACTCGGCGCGAGATTCCGGACGAACTAACATCGCCGGAGCGTCGGGAGTCGGGAGGGTAAAAAATCTCCAGCGTAACCGATATTGACTTGCTCCATTCGGAAGGCACCCAGGCGAGGGGAGAGAAATATAGCGAGAAAAGAGTGAAGAGAGTGTGTACATGAAAAATGAACTGAGCCGGCGGAACTGGGACAGTTCGGAAGCCCTGAAACGCCGGATCGCCGGCCCGGCCGTATTATGATCATCGGCTTTTACCGGCAGCTATCGGTCCATCGAGTCGTCCCGGGCGATGTAGTGTGCCTTTTGACAGCGGCTTTTCGGTGGCCGACGATAGTGGCAGCTTCCAAATGGAAGTGCGTTGTGGTCCTTCGGGCTGAGCGGAGGGACGGAGTGAAGGAAGCTGTGTGAAACGAGCGTGTGGTGCACCTTTACGATTCCACCGTGAAATGGCTCATAAAGGTCGGAAGCCCTTCCGAAAGGTTCAGCCACGTGGCACGTAAGCACGAGAGTCAAATTTCCACAAAAGACAATTCTAATAAAGCGGTAAAAGTTATGTCCCACCGTCGGGGCCGTGTCGATCCCGATGAGGTGCGCCCGAATCGGTGCGGATTACGGTTTCGGAGCTCAATTGGAAGCAGGGGCCCAGCATTCGGTACTCGACGTGCGTCCACCGGACGTGCTTCAATTGTTCGAGGCTTTTAAATTAGAAAAACACCACTACAGAACGGTCTGGGCTCGACCTCGTCAAGATAGTTCTACTTGAGTATTGACACTCATTTTACACCGTTTTCGACCCCATCTAAACTACTGCCACTGTCTTCGAAGCAACCGCCAACCGTAAGTAAACATTTGACGTTCAACTGAAGACGTGGGACCGTACTAAATATATGCCAATCGTTTCTAAACATTTGCCACCTTCAATCTGCAACGTTTATAAATGCAGAGTTGATTACGTTCCGCCCATTTCGTTTCGAGATGTTGTTTTGCATAGGTTGGTATAACGTATGCATTAAAAAATAGACAAATTTTCATCGACGATAAGAAAAAAGCTAACCAAGCTAATTGAATGAAGTAAGTTTTATTCTAAAGTAACATCACTTAAGTACTTAAAAAAATATTTTGACGGCCAGTAAGGCGGCAATACGGTACTTGATCGAAACTTTAGCCATAACCGACAAAACCAATCGTGTATGGTTGTTTTTCAGTAGTTGTGTGGCCTACATGACCACCTGCTGCTCCACTTGGGTTTTAAATTGTTGGAATAGATCCTACGTTTAAGATTTATCAAGGTTTTATCAGTTGGAAGTGGTTGAGGGACATAGATAGGGTTATTAGTGTTGGTATCGATTATGATATTTGACCGAATTTTATGATTTTCCGAGCACATGTCTTACAGGAGCTTCGAGCCGGTTTGTTTAAGTTACTGGCCTCGATCGCATCATCGGTATAACAATCTCCATCTTTTCTAAGTTTTTCTTATCTATTTGACCGGTTGAAGCGACATTTTGATCCAAAAAACGGAATGATTAGGCCATTTTTCGTTATGCCTGTCGTAACGGCCTCTGTTGTCATTTGAGGTCTCGCAGCACAGTCAGTGGCCGGACCAAGGCTTCCAAATGATTTTTCAACCTGCCTCCATAAGTGACAAAATAGTTAAAAAATCATATCAGCTGAATTCGGTGGACAAGAAATGTCTAACAAAATCAAACAAGTTCGTTCCGCTATAATGCTGCAAGTTTTTACACGTTATCAAACGAAGACGGTTTGCTGTTTTGGCCACCGCGGATTCAATTTTAATGATAAAGTTCTCAAACATGTTCTGAATTTAAAAGAAATGCTACTCTTTATGTTTCATTCAACTGGAAGTTGCTAGCGTTTTCCGTTTTTGCAGGAAAAATCGTTAAAATTTGTCTATTTTTTTTAATGCATACGTTATAATCAAGTAAATTCTATCACAATCACAACTTTATCGATAAAATTTATGTAAAACGATAGTAATTACGCTCTCGGCCTTTGTTGCGTATGGTTTGACGGACGTGAAAAAAACTGCTTCGAATATGGCTCGTGAAAAAACTACAATTTTGTTTTCTAATTGTGTTGTAACTTTCTTTACACAAACAAAATTCCTTTATAAGCTCTAAATATGCGCCTCGCACACTATCGCTAGCTGGATTTTGTTATTCTCCTATATTTTGTTTTCATCAGCTATCATCGAAATGAACGAACCCGGTAGTATAAACACTCATTTAGGTTGAAGGTGGCAAATGTTTAGAAACGATTGGCATATATTTAGTACAGTCCCACGTCTTCAGTTGAACGTCAAATGTTTACTTACGGTTGGCGGTTGCTTCGAAGACAGTGGCAGTAGTTTAGATGGGGTCGAAAACGGTGTATGTCTAAACTAAACTTAACTAAGAGAACTAAATCGTAAAGACAAATTTCTCCTTTCTAAAAATCCTCCTTGAATTAATTGCAAAAATTATCTAAATGTGCAAACTTCTATCACAAGATTTGGTGTGTAATTATGCAAACAACTTCGGTTTTGGCAACCGATTGTGCAACCCTAAACGTAGCATCCCATGCCAAAGACACCCTTAAACCACGCTCATGTTTCTTTCAGCAGCTTCTTTGTTTATTATTGTAATGGGATTGAATTTTCTGCATGCATTATGCACGCTTTCTGTCGTGCTTTTCTTTCCACTTTGGGTGCCCCAGTTTTGCTTTAGCTTCTTGAATGCATCAAGAGCCTTCTGGAACGTTCTCTGCCCTCGTTACATCTGCAAGGTCGATGCAGCGAAAGCGGTTGAAATTGTAAGCAGAATGCAGCACCAGAGTAAGCTTGACAAAACGATCCAAAATGGTACCGTTGGTGGTGAATGGTTTTAGTTGTCTATGTTGCGGTTTAAACGAGGTCGCTGGAACCACTGTCACTACATTAACCTTTTTCGTGTCTTACACTACTAGACTGTACTTCTGTTAATTAGGTTTTTTCGCACAAGCTTTGACTCAGTTTGTGTGTCTTTTTACACGCCATGATTTTAGAATCAAACTGATACTTTTCTTCATTTTTTCATTTCAAATAATTCTGCCCAGATTTTTCATTCAATGCGCTAAGAAGCAAATAGAATAGTTTAAAATTTAAATACAATTGCATGTCAAGAATACAAAGTTTTCTGATGAAATTATTAAATTGCACATCGCCGACTCACAATTAATAGCCTTATTACCACATTTCCCTCTTACCGTTCCACCGAATCAATCATCACTAATCAGTTTTATGAATTTCCCTTTCCACTTCGTTGGAAATGTGTCTCACGACGCAAATTAAACCATCTCATTTCCAGGAAGGCTGGTGAGCGCTCCCGTCGCTCCCAAGTGAGAGCGAAGGGATTACAAAACCAGCAAACCGAGTCGGTGGAACACTTTATCCAGGAAACGACAGCTACGCATCATCGACACTTTGCTTAACGCTCACCAAATCGATTCCACTGCTGATGTTGCTGCTGTTGACTGGTGGAGCTGGTTGGTCTGACAACTTACGCACCGCCCGTCGTTGACGTTGAAATGATCATTTCTTTGGACATCGGCGTGTCTATCGTGGACTTCCCCTCCCATTCCTAACGACGAGGAGCGAAGAGTAATGTTACTCGTTATGATTTTCCCTCCGATTGATTGATTTTGATTGATTGGATATAAATTTCGAAGCAAACTTGTTACGGCCAGCACAGGGAGCGCCAATTGGGCGCTCGCTTTTCATGCCCAAGGCTATTTCTAGGATCCTGGCTGGGTTGGTTGAATTATTGTAGGAAATTGAATGAATGCTCATTTTCCGTCATTTTTCCACCATCGATTTGACGAGGTTTATCTGAGCATGGGTGACGATCATCGCATCCGATAATCACCGCGTTACTCGTTGAAAACGTGACCCAAAAGTTTCATTTTTAACCCACGACACTGTAAGGAAAATGATGCCTTCCACCGTCGCCAAGACACGACTTTTCCATTCAAGCTTTTTTCCCATTCGTCATGCGTGATTTTTCGAGATGATTATAGAATTTTCTGTCCACCACACATCCACCGTCTGCAACCGAATATTAAATTCGGCAATGGGAGACGAAGGAAGGAAGTGAATATGACAGGCGCGCGGTGCAGACGAAATTGTTCGGAAGTTAAATTGAAAAAGTTACTCCGAGCAATCCAAGTTCGGCGAAAGTGTGACGTCCGCTGTCGCCTGATCGATACGGACACGACGGGATGCGGCCAAGCATGACGAGAATTTCAATAGCGAAATGTCCGTAAGATGCCCGACCGGATGACATATTGCGAGAAGTTCCGGTTGCAAGTGGCAGCATCATTATGGTTACAACATTGTTTAAAGCGACTACGTCAAGCACAACTTAAGAGCAGTTAAAGAAGTTGTTAACATTGTTAAATGTCATGTATGTACTTGAAAACATTTGGAAAAATATAAATGTAAGCATTATCATTCCTAATAGAACCTTCAATATTTTATTTCCTCGGAAACATCCAATTAATAAATCATTAACTCTGATAGGCGTTTTCCGTATCGTGGCATCATTAAATGGAATCGGAGCAATCGAGCGTTACAATTTAATGACTCGTTTGGAATTCACTAGTTTATTAAAGCACCATGGTATTCTTTCCGGAATTTGCACTACGGCAATTTTAAATCGTTCCCGTAAAAGTTATCCAATGAATATATTATTTTACACAAATTTTCCTAGGAAAATAACGACATTCCTGAGGCCATCTTCGTGAAGCAATATTAGCTTTATCCACGCTTTCATCTGTTGAAAAACAGCATAACAGGTTCGAAACCACAACACGGTAAATATTTGATGAAAGCAGGCACCCGCTTTCAATCCCGTCTCGGTTACTCTTCTACGCCGTCCTTGCACTACCTTCCCTTCCCGAACGTTGCAGCACAGCAGGACGAAATGAAAATATGTTGTGTCGGTTGCATCCGACGCTAATAGTGTCAGCCCGTATCGATGCCCTCGTAAAACAGCACAAATCGAACGAACCGCCAACCACCACCATCCTACCGACCGGCCCAACTGGCGATGCATCCAGCGAAGTGCACGTCCGAGACCGACCGACCGAGACAAACCTTGTCAACCACCGGGCGCCTCCATCGGCCGCCCCGAAAACCACTCAACTAACCGGGCGCCTCCATCAATGATGGTGTGAATGTGCAAAAACGAGGGTAAAATTTATTCAAATGCAATGGCACGATTTTCGAACCGCACGCCGATGTCCACCAGGTGTCGAGCCGGCTGCCCGAGGTCACTGCCAAGCACCGGTGTTACCATCGATTTGTTACTGAAGCGGTGTTTGTCAAGGCAGAAGAAGGGAAAAGGGTACTGGCCAGCGACAGCGAGGGCCGGGAAACATTGGCATCGGTGTGGGCGTTGGGAAAAATATTTTTCCACATTCCATTGTCACAACTTGTGGGGAACATGGTCGAAGGGTTTCAAAATTTGTTTTGATCGTATCCATTTTGCTTTCTTTTTTTTTCATTTAATCAACGAGACATCGTTGTGGTACATCTATTTTTGAACGAATGAAACACGCGTTGGAAAACAGAAGAGGCTTGTTTTGAAATTTGTTTAACAAGGCTCTCATTTTGAACACGTCTTTAAAATTTTTAAAATTGAAACAGTGCTTTTTATTCTCGCTGTTCAATAAACAATTTCTACCTAATGCAGGTAACATCATGTTTAATACATCATCATATTCAGAATCAGATGCTGGATGATAACATTTCGATGTTAAAAAGCAAAAATTATTGATATTTTTCTGGAACCTTGTAACTTGAACTCTTTAATTTTTTATAATCAAGCTCTATTCAAAATACGGACAATTCAATGAATATATGATTTTATGAATGTGATAACACTGCTACCATTATACTAATTAAACAACAAAGTAATTACCAGACAAGTTAAGGCTATTAGTAACAATAAACAGATCAGAACAGTTTAGATGAAATTATGATTCAATTACCCCCACAATCGAGTTTGATGGCTTTCAAACAAAGCAACCAATTAGGGTAACTTATTTTATCGCATCAGCGAACGATAAGCATGTTGCACCAGCACCTTTACCTTTCCGGTGGAAACCCGAGGGCTACTTGTGTTGCACTTAAATCCCCCATCATCTGTTTTCCCTTCGCAACCCTCACGGCCCCCATTATGCATCGCAATCAACCCGAACTCATTAGCCTTTCAACGGTATCCTCTTGTTGGCAGCCGACGATAGTCGAGCCCTGAAGTACCGTGATTTGTGTCACTCAAACAATCGACAGTCTCAATTGACATTGTAAAAGCAAATCGCGGTTTCACGCCCACCCGATCCCACCCACTTTGCCGGAGAGGAACCGGAGAACCATTCGAGTACGGTTTCGTTCGACGAAAATCGATGCTTCCGATCATCCACTGTCCGTTCGGTTTTCGTGTGGGCGATTTTGGCCCCCGGGTGGGTCAAATTGAGCCAAGTGAAAACGTGCCATGATGTTGAATGGCCTTTTCTCATGCACCACCACCGGTGCCGGGTTTCGGGCGCAAGACATCACCAGATATCCTTCAGCAGACCGAACCAAAACAACAGCACAGACAAGACGACGACGAAAAGAGTGGACCGAGAAGCGAGCATCGATTGGGGGCGCACCCTCGATTGGACAAAACAAATAGTGCCAAAGCGGAACGCTTCCACCGGGCGGCACAAATCACCGCTCATCAATCAGTGCTGGCAAAGGGAAAATTCGGAAAAATCCGTTCCACTCCACTGTGCATGATTTACCATCGTTTTTTCCCCAGCCGAAGCTCGTCTGCCGGAAAGCGGTCCGTTCGGGGCAGGGCTCCACTCCTCCGCATACAAACACACCTTGAGCCTCCTTCCTTCCTTCCGACAAAGATGGCACAGGCGGACGCGTTGCTTTCACGCTATCCACCGGCCATTCCCGCACCGGGGAGCTCACCGCTTGAAGGATGATTTAATAACCGAACGCAAACAGATTAACCAAACTACTCGAAGCGGAAAAGCACCTGATGGGGAAAATATTTTTTCGTGACCGAGCGCCGTAGCCATCGCGTGGAAAACTTCTCCCCCCCAGGTTACGCATTCATCGTCCATCTCTCTCACACACTCACACAATTGCTAGCTTGTTTCCTTACCTGCACACACAATGGATTACGCGCCTCGTTTGGTGTCCCGCTGGGCCGTGGGATGGGATTTTCCTTCCCCACCTTCACAATCCATTAGGGACGTCATTCGTCGTTTGTTTATTTATTTGCCCTCTCCTTTGGGGGGTGAAAAAAGATGTCACAACTACGGGATTGCATGCTTCACCGGCCGTCATACGCTTTTCCGTTCCGAAACGCCTGGAAGACGGATTTTGACCCGCATTGCGGCGGGAGGTTCCTAGGAAAGAACGAAAAAGGGGCTTGGGGCTAAAAAAGCTGTGATTTCATGTGAAGTTGCATTTTCCAACTTGTCGCTAATCTGCGCCAACGCCTTTCCCTTAATGCGATTTGAACTGATTGTTTATCGTACAACTGTGTATTGAGTTTGGTTTTTATTTTGTTTTATTTTATCTCTATTGCGAGCGTCTTTGCCCGTTCGCCCCTAAACGCTGATCCAATTCCGAACATCTGAAAGCGATTGGTTAAATTGCTTTCACTAGCTCATAACAAAACGGTCCGGAATTGCACCGCCCGGAATTAGGAATAGCTCGAACGAGCACGGGAAAAACTCCAAACCCAATCGGTGCTGCTCGAGCGTACGGCACGTAGCGGCCAGTTCCAGAAATGCCTCCCAATGATAACCATTATTGTGCACTGTTATTGCTCTATACACACATACCAAACACGTGCAGGCGCGTTCTTTTCTCGTGCAGTGAAAAGGAAAAACTCACAAGGAAAGCATGTGTGTGTGGTGGGGCTACTTGTATGTTTTATTTCACTTACCTTTTTTTCCGCGGTGGGGAGGATGGGCAAAACTTTTCCACGCGAAAGGAAGGAGACGGTCATGATCACGTTCCTATTGCCAACAATTTTTCCGCCACTTTAGAAGGTAATCTACTCCGGGCACGCCATTTCGCTTCGAAGAGACGAAAGAAGACGAGCCCTTCCGGGACATTCGGTAATGGTGATGGTGGTGGTGGTGGTGGAGGAGGAATGAGGATTGCTTGCAGATTTTCGGGTTCAAACCACGGCACGAACGATCGGTTTATTCGGTCCCACAGTGTGATACAAACTAAGCACGGCAACCCCTCGGTCGAGAAGGGGAGATAGAACGAAAGCAAAAAGGAAAACAGAGCAAACCAGGAAAAACCCGGATCCGGAAGGAGCCTAACAACACAACAGAACACCACACCAAACCCAGGCGCTAGGTCTACCCTCCACAAGAGGCCACGGCGTCTTATCCGGTGCGCTGATTCGTCTTTTGATGCCTGCGGAATAACAACAAGCCCGGATAATTATCCGGGAAACAATCACGAACGTAATCCAACCTCGCAAGCGGTGGCGGCCAAATGTATCTTCATTTCGCTGCGCGGATAAGAAAAACATTTTCCTTTCCCACGAACCCCGTTCCCAAGAGATGTTGGAAAAAGTTGGCTCTTTTCCTCCGCCATCGACGCACGACTCGTTCCACAATTCGCGTCGATGCCCTCCGGATGTGCCGGTGTGTGTTTTCAAATGGGCCGGGCGAAAACACGTCCTCACCGATGGGATAGCATTGCACTGCGCCAAATGAGTGCTGCTGCTTCAGATAGCGCCGTTGTTTATCAATAATTTCCGGGTAATTTTATTTAATTTCAATTACCAACACGGTTTCCACACACGGGTTTTTCTCGTGTAGCCGTTTTCTCCTTCACTGCAATCGGTTGCAACATTTCGTGAACCTCGTCGAAAGCCCCGGTGGGAGACCTCCATTAGCAATCTTTAATTACGTTTCGTTCTTTATGGCTCCACGGGGATTTCGGACCGGGTTCACATCCGGCGAGGACATTGCAAGACACAATGTGGAACTTTTTTATTACCGAAAGAAATTTATCTGAAGTAGATTTCTTGCGATCTCTGTGGATCAGTTTTAATTGTCTTGATAACCGTTTCACATTGTTTTAGATATAAAGATGAGATATGTTTATCTCATTCTGTTCAAAATGATAATTTTTATCAGATATATACTGCATTTTCTGAGCTTTAACATTTATTATCTTTTGATTAACAGGTTATTTTTCTATCTATCAAGAATAAACTCTTTTCCAAATAGTTAGTAAGATACTAAGCAGCATCAAAATACAAAAAAGTACTTCAATAAATTTATCCAAAAACATAATTTCGAAAAACATAATTTCAAAAAACATAATATCTAAAATCAAAATCAAACTAGTGCACGAAATTTTAAACCTTCTCTCACTACACCTACAGATGCTGAATGAAAAATAGCACTTTTCAAAATGGTCGCAAAACAGCAGTACTCTGCACCGCTCGAAAGCCAAATTTCTTTTATTTATTTCGCTCATGCTTCGTGCTTTGTTGAATTCAGTCTAATTTATTAGATGCTATTCCGTTAATGAATCTAATAAACAACACTTTCGTTTCGGTCCCGCCATGATTGTGCCCGACGCCGGTCGACGCTTTGGAGACAATTTCTGCACAGCAAAACAAAACACCGGTGGAAACCAGTGTCCAAACTAACCGCACATCGATCCCAACCCTTCCCGATGTTCGTGTCCTATGTGTTTGATGACAAAAAACTGTACCGCTTCACTGCGCAACCGGAATGCGGAAACAGCAATTGTTGCGCGGGAAATTGAAAATGGAACAAAAATATTCGCCTGGTGGAGGCGAATGGAGCGGGAAGGCTTGATTGAATAGCGTCCTGCTCTTTTAGACCCCGGGAAACGCAGGACACCGTCACCGGATAATCTAGGACACCATTTAGCCGACGGGCGGACGGTGAAGGAATGGCATCCGGTGCGCTCCTCTTAAGCTGAGCGTCACTCGTGAAAGATGCGAAGATGTAGCCCGAGGTGCTCCTTGCCAATCTACGGAGCTAAAGAAACCTACGTCCGTTTGTTCGTTGACATTCCACGGGACCACTGACCGACGGAACCTGCTGTGAACCCGCGTCCCCGCCGGCGGTTCCATCCGAGACTGTCTTTTCATTTGTTTGCTGCTCACTCTCTTTCATTCTCTTGCTCACTTTTTCATATCCGTTTCTTCCTCTTCCCTCCCGGCGTGTGTCGTGCTCGACTTAAATATAATCATTAAATATTTAAACCGTTTTCCGACCACTCACACGCGGTGCCGCGGGGCATGCAGGAAGTCGCCGGTGGAGAAGGAAAACCCTCCCCTACACAAGAGAACAAACGACGCCATCGTCATCGGTGACGATCCGGGAAAAGTATAAGTGAACGTGCCTTACCGCCATCTCGCCGAGCGACAAGTTCGTGCAGATGCTCATGCTTTTTAATGTTGATGATCCTTAGCGTTTCCACGTACCGAGCGCACGCCCGCACGTAGCCCCGAGCATGTTTCCCCGGGCCCACACCCCTTCTTCCGGGGTCCACCCGAACCCGAAGTGCAACCACCGGTGAACGAACTCCCGGACACACACAGTGTTGGCACCGCCGTAGCATCGGGCATACATCGTGGCCAAAGTCCCGAGGACCGGCGAGAAGATACTCACGGAGATTTATTACAATCACTCGTCGAGGTTCCGTTCCCACCGCTGTCCTCCCTCCTCCGCGCCATTCCCTGGGAAGGTGCACAAGACTAAACTGTTTCACTGCGGCCCCGGAATACTGATGGCTTGCCGTATGCAAATTCTATCCAAAAACCCCCGGCCCGGGAGCAGCACGAGTTCCGAACGCTAGGAATTCAGTGAGACAATAAATTTTCGGTAGATTCCAGTTCCGTCGCTTGATTTTGTCCTTCCGTGCGTCCAAACGGAAACGGGTAGAGGGGTTTGAAGCGACCGAGATAGTGCCGAGCTGGGGGCGGCTCGAGGGGTTCCTGTGATAACAATACAATTTTATGTGAACAAACACTAGCGCACCGACTCCAGTGAGCTTCGTTTGCAGTAAATTCTCCTTTCAGCACCTTGGTGATACGAGAAGAGGAGGAATAGACGTAGAAGTCTTACCTTCTTTCCATGATCTTGAACAGGCCACCTTCGGGGTATCTTTTTGTAATCAATGTTTTCATTTAGCTTGAATATGTTTTCCTTTTCTTTATGGGCATCTGTAAAAACCGTTATTTCGCTGGATGAAAGATTTGTTCTTTTCAGATTTTCTCACGAATAGTTTTGGCTATGGGAAATATAAATAGGAAAGACATTAGAACGAGCATTTAACTAATGTGTTCTAGAGTTATTGACATAAAAATGATATCGAAGAGATTGATAAATATTGTCACTGTACGAAGTTCTTATCAAAACTAGATAAAATTCAATTCGTTAAAGAAATATGAAAATTCTTTGATCAATTGTGAATTATAAACTAATTTAAATTATTGACACATCGGAAACTTTCTAGTAATAACAATGCCATCTCGCAGAAAATACATATATTTTGGAGCTGTTTGGTTTTGACTTTCTAAAATTAAAAAATCATCGTTTTTAGCGACTAAAACAAGTGACTTTATTTAAGACATATGGGAAATAGGAATGCTTAATCCTCTGAATCGATGATGTCAAAACCAAGCGTTGGGAAACATGCTCTTTAGCTTGGCAGCTAAGTAAAGTGATCCAACATTCCAGTAGTTTTCTTTTATTCCGTTTTTAAATGATTCAATAAACGCATCAAAAACATCTCCACTCGCTGGCGACTCCAAAGGGGTTCCATTAGTATTCAGCTATGACCGGTCGTTGGCAAATTTAATCAACTTCCGATAAAAGCTCGCCCTATCTGCTGCTGATTTGCTCGGAGGACGTGGATAATGGTGATACCGATCGGCACCAGTTTCTTTATGTTTTTTACCTTCGCACCCGCCATTCATCCGCAGGTTCGATTCGAACTCGGCCGCCCATATCGAAACGGCTTTCGAATTGAATTACATAATTCCATCACTGCCGGCTACCGAAATGATACATTCGTCAATTTGCATACATTTACTGACGAAGGCCGAAATGTGGGATGCGGGAACGAAAACGGATAGTGAAATGGTTACAAAATAACACCAGGTCCATTTGCCAGGCAGAAAGAAAGCCACCGTATGGTATCAGGGATTCGCGTTACGACACTTTCAGCCAACCGTGTTACGTTTACACTAATGGATCGGATCGTTTCTTGGCAAAGTGGCACGTGTTTTGAACGTCTAAAAATGAAGATTGAGAAACCGCTTCGTATCACCTTCCGCCGGGGATGGTTGAGTTTGAAAAGAAAGGATTCGATTTGAGAAAAATATCTCCCAACTTATTTTTCCATTCGGAAAACATTGTTTTTGTTCCTTTTAGGAAAACCATTCAAAGCTTCGTTCAGCTGAGATTGTAGTGAAAAAAAGGGAAACCCAAGACCATTAATCGAAAATTACAAGCACAAAACAAGTATGCAAAGAAAAAAAGAAAGAGAGTTGTCACCCTCGTGAAAGTTGTACGTAGAGCAATAACCCACACCCATCCTCTCTTCAGATGGTTGACTTTCTTTTTTGTGGTGCGAGGTGAAAGTGTCCACCAACAAGCGCAAAGCCGAAAGCTACGAAATTATACGCTCCTGGCAGATACTTAGATTTGGCGAACGGTAAACTCACTCAACCCTTCACTGCAGCCACAAATGGGAGTGCGGTCGGGCCCAACCCTTGGCAGGCAGACACAAAAACAAAATGGCACACATCCGATCCTTTGAAGCAACAGGAGTGTTACGCCACGACGTCATAGACGTGGTTAGTTACGGCGGCAGCAACAAAGAAAATAAATAGACTCCTCTTGTGGGCCACACACAAGAGAACACAAATAGACCATCGAACGGGCGCACACAAACCGAGAGGCTAGGCAGGACCTCGGTAATGGGCTAGCTCCGGTGTCATTCTCGTGCCCAGTGAGTGCTTGGCTGGCCAATATTTCTGCAACTTAACCGAAGCGAAAGGCGAAACAAATAAGAGCAAAATAGACACGTTGGTCGGAAAGTGTGGGAGGGAAAGGTTGGATGAGTGAGGGTGGTGGGAAGAAAAGTCACCCCGCTTTTAGACCACCGACAAAAACACACCGAGAACAACAGACAACCGTTAGAGAGAAGATTCATTTTCGCAGGAGCAACAAACACTCGATGGACTTCTTTCCCGAGTTTCTCGGGGTTCTTCGTCCCCACAGAGATATTCTGCAACTTCAGAGCTCAAATTACGCTCCATATCGATTCGCCGGCTTCTAATCTGCCCCCTTTTAACCTACCCTTCCCCATGCGCGTCCATCCACCTTCGCTAAATGAAGTTAAGTTTTCGGTATTTAGTCGCCAGCTCGGGAGAAGATTTCAGACTCGAGCCGAAGCGATCGATTTTTCCCCCTCACCGTTTTGTGCAACCGACCTGGACCTTCAGCATCCCACCGGAGGATCCAAAAATAGCCTTCCAACCAACCAAACACCTACTATTGCGCTTTTCCTCGCAAAGATCCACCCTATCCAACCGGCCAAAGGAAAGCCCTGATCATGGCTTCGAATACGAAATGCTTTCAATCGGCCCCTTCTTCCACGTCCCTGTTCTGTCGGGGAGAGAAAGGTCGAGATACGCTTCCCGGATGCAGTTGCATGCCGGGTTGTTGTCGTGAGTGAGCCTTTTTCCGGGGTTTCTTTCCTCTGGATTGTTATTTATACCGATGCTCTACCGGGTAAGGCTCACCATGCCAAGGATTCAAGCACACCGGAAAGGACGGTGTATCGATGCAGCGGACTACAGTGTTGAGCATGTTGCACGAGTTGTATATCAAGACCGATCAATGTAGGATGTTCAGTTATGGGGAAATTATTGAAACGAGAAAAAATATTTAAACTCCCCAACGCGTTTGATCTCGGAAATTATGTCATTACCGGAAATTGCAACCATAAGCATATCCTTTTCATTTACCGCTTTCTTTTTACCATGCAGCAACTCAACGCTGTCGATTGCAACAACTTCTTTAAGCCCTTGTCGGGAAAGGTCTCGGATAAAAGTGTTGTTTACTTCGTCCGTAACGTGGCGTTCCAGCAACATCGTAATTGGTTCGAAAGTGCATCAGACACATGAAATGTGACAGCATGTCATAAATCAAATTCCGGGCCATTGCGGCGACATTGCAACCATGTCTATCGGCAGGGTGGTACGTTTCCAAACCGAGGAACTCCACGAGCGAAAGAGGTTGAAATGGTTCCACAGCGTGGGAAGACGGATTTCGTTCCATTTTTCCTTCGCCATTCCATTCTAGACGGAACTGCATCCATCGTGTCATACACTCACACACACATGGATGGTCTCGGTCCTTGGGTGCATGGGCTACGCCGTACGAGAGCACACGCTTTACGTGTCGCAAAGTCAGCCAACATGACAGTAATCCAATCAAGCGGGAATTACGGTACAATTTCTTTCGGTGAAATTACTTTTCAATTTGCCCGCCCAGAGCGGGAAGTGAATTGCGAGAATAGAGGGGATGGTGCTGGTGGGGACACGTGGGATGGTGCTTAGGATTTGCAATCGAAACCGCTTGATTCCGTGACTTACCGTGGTGAAATGAATTTATTTCCTTTGATGATCCGGATGAAGCTTGGGAAGCCAAGCCAGGGATCAGCTAAGTGGAATCGCCATTGTTGCGAACCCCGGTTGTGTTCCGGCTGCAGCAAAGCGCTTAATCCGGCATGGTAACAATCATTTAAAGTACAGCCAGCCGTTTGCCAGCACGCGACCACCATGGACCGATCCCGGTTCCAATGAGAAGATTTATGCTTGTTTTCCATCGCTTTCGTACAAACAATGTGCACCAACCACTTCATCTGCTTCTTATTTGGGCCACAAACACCAGCCGGCCAGCTGGGTCGCTGGATATCATCGACCATGTTAGAGAACCGAAAACCACCCGGAAAAGTCCCCCCACCCCACTCGCCACCGGTCGAGGAACTTTCATTAAATTACCCATAAATGCGCCGCTTGAAAACGGATTATATTCACAATCCTTTCCGTAATCAAACTGCAACGATCGTCCCGTTCTTTACCGATGGGGCTTACGATTGGCTCATGTGTTTAAGCGTGTGTGTGTGTTAGAGGTTGTTTAAAAGTATAAAAGGAAGAAAAACTACCCCCAACCGACGCTTTATACAGCACATTCCAAGCCAGCATCGGAGCATAATGCCATCTTAATCGAGTTATAATCATACGGGCTATAAAACCGGGAACCATTACGTCTGGCACGAGAGCTGGCGGTCCTGGCACGGCTTTATCGACACCATCCGATCAGCAGCAAAAAGGGGGCGAGACATGGGGAAGTTCAGAACTCACAGCGCGTAGTTTTATAGTTAGTTATGGCTCGAAAACCATAAAGCGCTATTAACGGCAAACGAGTAATGAGCGAACGGAAGGAACGGAGGAACGGAGGAAGGGAAGCAGGAGGAGGAGGCAGTATTTCTTCCATTGACATTCCGTGCGGTTTCGGGTGGGTGCGCTTGTAAGCTTCAGCCCTTTTTGTTTTCCGCTTTTGTAGACCGATTCGTGGGAAAGATACCATAAATTGCACGATTTTCCAAGCACTTTCCGCGTTAAGATGGTTTTAAGATGCTAGAATTCCATTCCTACAAGTCATGAAATTTTATTCCTTTCCTTATTTAAACTGTGCTTCTTCATATGAGGCAGAATCTACGTCCTGTTTCTCTTATGAAGGCCCTTTCAGAAAATAATAACCACTTTTCATTCCCTCCTTTAAACAACTTTACTGTCATGGCATGCTGCTGTAACAAACAAGCGCCTGTATGCGAATCAGTGTTCACACGAGCGAATGCACCTGAAGTGCAGCTAATGACAACCCTGTATGAAGGTCACCGGTTCGGTTACGATGCAGAGATGCATGTTACCTTTCCCAGAACACCCATTCCCGGTTTCTCATCCACCAAAAAACACTCCGTGGCTTTGATTGTGGTTCGCTTTTCAACCGCGGATAGCGCTACTCCAACCCCGATGCACCAACGGAAGAAATTAAAATCGGAACCCGGGCGCTACTTTGCATGCTGCACAAATGTTTACCGCGTGTGTGTGTGTGTGCTCAAGTGTCGTTATTCAGTCCCTCTAGGGGACCGATTCTGCTGCATTCTGCGTTCCAAAAGACGTTAGTGTGCTCCTATGGCGCTCGGTTGGTGCTTTCGAAGCGGGAAGTCACTTTGGAGGCGAAAAAAACATCGTTGGTACGGTACAGAACTTTCCCATCTACTAACTCCGGTGCGGGGAAGCTTCGGATTCTCCGTTCCTTTTCCACCTCCAGGAGGTAATCCTGGTAAGTTTCACTTGGCGGCTGCCGACGTGGATGATCTCTCGGCGTATGCAAAGCAACGTATGCATAATTAAATGTTGTGTTTGGAGTGCCGGGAAGTTTGATTCACACGGGTTCGCCACCGAGAGAAACGACGATACGGTAAGGTACTGGTTCTGACGGAACGTGTTCATGTCGAACAATCTGGCCCCGCAGATCCGCATGCATTATAAAGTAACTTTCGTATTGATAAGAAATCAATAAACATTGTCGGAGAACAAACGAAATCGACAGCTTTTTACTGGAAGTAAATTAACGAGAAAGAATTTTCACACAAGACAAACAAAACGTGATGTGACACACATAATGGGAAAGATTCAAAGTGTTACACCGGCAAAAAGAATCCTCCTTTTAAATGAATCATGAACAAGCACGGCCACGGATTTATGTGTCACTCCAAGTGTTTGCTAACACCACTTAACACTTTTACCGCCGCGAAACTTCCACCGGGGAGCTACTTAGCAGTATTTAACTCCGTTCCATCATCCAGCGTCGGTACGTCAACTTTCCGATGGGAGTGGATTACGAAAAACTCGCACCGGTTTAATACGTTCAACGCGCGGGCAAAACGAAGCACAGCATCCCCGGTTTGCACTTCATTTTGAATTCATCTGGGTGAAGCATAAATCCCTTACTCTTCAGCCCAGTTCCCACTCGCCATCCCGGGAACACAAACACAGTGTTGCACAGTGGTTTTGGGGGGTAGTGAGCCGTAAGCCGTTTTCCCCCAAACTCCTTTCGTTCTTTGCTGATGCTGCTTGCGATGCGTCCCTGCGGTCGCTAACACCCGTGGGAGACTGCCACGCTATCATTCGCTCGTTATCGAGTTAGTTAAACATCGCTCAACCGGCGTGCCAGATCCCGTTGTTTCTGTTCCGGCGACTGCATTCCGGAGCGGGATGCTAACCGCAGGAAAGGATTTGCAAAAGATTTCACATTTTCCAACCAAAGGGGTGAAGAAGAGATAGATAAAGTTTTGCTGGAGTTACAAATGCATGAAATTAAACTACTACTTATAGTGGATCATTTTGTATTTTGTTTTTTGAATTGTGACAGTAATGGATTATTTTGAAACAACACACACACAAACATTTTGTTTTCTCCTATTTTTAATTAGAGAATTTGTTAGGACAAAATCGTTGAAGAAAGGATTTAATTTACTTAGAAACTGAAATGAAAAGCGTGTAAAATGATTTCTCCAAAGCCCTCCAGCTTTCCGGAAAATGTATCAGCACTTCCGTCGGTCTAAAAACGGCCTGCAAATGGAAAACCCTCGAACCCAACCGGTACGTGCTCTCTTGTTAACAAATGCATGAAAATTGCATTTTCTAATTTATGAAATAGTTTGTCCCGCAGGCCTTGCCTTTCTTCCGCACTCGAAACGCATCGGCCAGCAGCTTTTGAAAGGCAGGTCGGCAAGTGTGAAAATGGGCTTGGACACAAGCGAATCTAATTCGATTCCCAAGAGTTGTGCCCCTTGTCCCCGCCGCCATTCTTTCCCTTTTCCGGTAGGGGCCGGCCATGTGGCACTTTAGGGATTCGGGCCGAGAAGATTGATCATCCCCTTCCAGGCGTGCAGCCTGATGCTCGTGGTGCGATGTAAATGAAGGCCAGTGCCGTTGCCGACATCTTGCGGTTCGGTGAGAGGTTTTCCCCAACCGGAGTTTCCACCCCTCTTGTTGCGCTCGCCGGAACCGGGACCAGAAACCGGGACGAGTCCTTAACCAGGACAATCACATTGTGCTGCATTGCGGATTTTAAAATCCTCTGCCTCGCCGGCTCACCGGTTCCCGTTGGACCGGTCGCACCCGGTTTATCGATGTAATAGTAGTGGCGGGTTGGGATACGTATGTTTCCGGTCCGGGAAAATGGTGAACGTTTTTCGTCGTGTGTCTAGGATGAGGCATGCCAGGTGCACGTTTCACTTTCCCCATCCTTCCCAAAAACCGGGCCGGGCAGGGCCTTGTGGCACGCAAACGTGACAAAACCCAAACGCTGCTCCTCGACCGTTGTGTGACAAACGTCCCCCCTGCTCTTTGGAGCCACTGATACCGCCAGAACATGGCGACAGCGACTGCCATCGCCGTAACCTTGAAAGAGTGGTCGAGTCCTTGCGCGCGCCAGCTGCAGCAAACCCTCCGAATTGCTGATGCTCCAACGAAATACATCATCCGGCAGGCCGCCCGAAAACGCCGCGCTCATCCTCGGCCAGGACTTTAGGCGACATTGCGACATTCCGATCGGGCGCGAAACTCTCATCGGAATCGACGAAACCGTAATCCTGGGTGCCACTTCTCCAACCTGCCTCGAAGGATATCGCTGCCAGTGCGTCGGCGCAGACTGTGGCGTTTCCCCTTCGAACTGTTGGCCACTCATTTTTCCCCTCGCCCAGTGACTTTGGCTGCTGGCAAAGAGTTCTCTGCCCTCGGTCGGAAAACGCGGTTTTTCCATAGAACACCCACCCAGAAGAGGACAATACCACGGACATTGCGGCGACCGGAATCGTTGGGCCAGGTCATGGAAATCCGTCCACCGTCCGCATCCACGTTTCCCTTCCGCTTTTGAATTCAATCTATGTATTTTTTCCCTATTTTCTTTCGCTTTCCGCCTGTAACTTGTACTCACATGGCGTACGCATCTATTTGGACGATTTATGCAAAACAAAGCATCCCCTATGCATGGCGAGCACTCGGGACATGCGAAGGAAACGGTGGATACAACAGTGACCCAATATTTGTGTACCATGCGTGCGTGAGTACTGTCGATGTCCTGTTGCGGTTAGAGATTGATATTTTTATTTGAACAAACGAAAAAGATAAAATATCCCATACGCAAACCACGTCTGTGGTCACCTCTTGGGAGGAAAAACCCGACGTCAATAAATCGGAATTTTTTATCGACCCTTCGCCGTGGTACACAAAACTTTCCGAACGTTGGGGTTTGGGCCAGGAGCCGGAAAATCGAACACAAAACGTAGGCAATGAAAGTGATGGCGAAAAACATCACGACCCAAAAAGGCCGATTACAAATGGAATGGGGAAAAAAGATTCTAGTGCCGATAGATGATAAATAAAATAGGATTATTTGGCATTAGCAGAAAAGGACAGTGATGGAAGGTGGCTGATGTAGTTACACGATGAGTGTTAGGAAACAGTTTTTCGTACACTTTTCAAACTGCGTTTTTACCATCTCTCTATATCAGAGTCAAACACACTTGTAGGTGTAAATTAGCCTGTAATTGTTATTTTGCTATATTTCCAGGAAGGCTTCTCTAGCAAGTATTTAAAGCAAGCTGATTTTTGGAAAGTTTTTAACGACCGCCGGAAAGCCAATGAATTCAATATGAAATCTGTGTTGATTATAAAGTTTGAGTCTCCTGGCTATTCGTGAAAGTACCACGAAGAAATTTTCTGTCAAAAAAGCCCACGGCTTGTACACCCCCATGACGTCCGTGTTCTTCATTTCATCTATTTAGCAGTGAACCTACACATTCGCTCTGTAAAGACGCCCAAACGAGCGTGGAATCGCCTTCCCATTGACTAAATCCTTTCCGGCAATCAGTTGCTCTGCTGGGGCGAGCAACGGATTCCCGAGGCCATTAATCAATGCTTACCGATGGTTCCGACTGGCTACCCACGCCTCACTCGACGCTCGATGGAGCATAACCACTGCCTTCAACAGGGCTGTGGAATAATATGCACTAATTGAATGTTGAACGATCCATCCATCCGGCAGCGTCAGTTTATTCTGTGAAACATGATTACATCCAACATGATACGAGGGAGGTTGGAGAGATAAAACAAGGATGAATTCATTATTTTGGTAGAGATTTGCGTTAATGCATTTCCTATGAGATTTGGGAGGTGTTGCAATGTATCGATTATTCTCATGTAACCACGAGACCAACGAGTATTCGAAACAAGTGTTGTGTAATATTTCGTTAAGAACCATTTGCATTGGAATTCTATTTGCATGATTGAGCAAAACATTATCCAAAACGAATTCCAGTCCTTTGAGTTAACTATGCAAGATATCCTGAAGAGACAGAAAAATCTTACTTTGAATCAAGTGATTTGTCGTAAAAAGACCGTGACCCCTCAATCACTTGTCCTATTTGGTTTAGGGACTAGAAATGTATTAAGGTTATACTGAATTGCCCTTTAAAAAATGGGGTTTTCGTTTCTCTTTCCAGAACAGTAATGTATTTGATAACAAAAAAAGGCCTTTTATGGACCTATTGTGCACATCAGGCAAGAAATTTAAAAGTTTCAAACGAATTAGCTTTTTCAACGGTTAATTCAAATAATGACCAAGGTGCTGTAATTCAGCTAGTTCAACTAACCTTGGTTTCAGGCAACGCTGCTGTCAGTTTCGTTATCATCCCCGCCCTTTTTCCTCCCTTCTCTCCTTTTCCCATCCATCTATCGTAAACATTGCAAAACCCAAATCATTCAACATTTGCTTGTCAACGGACTACTCATTCGGAGGGAAATCTATCGCGCAGTTCCGCCGTGAAAAGGTGAAAAACGTTTCCCAGCAAGTTCAGCCCACGGTCACAGTGATCACGATGGAAGTCAAGAAAGAGCAGGAAAACATTTATCTATTCGTACCGAACATTATCGGTAAGTAATGGTGATTTAAATTGTTCGCATTCCGAGTGAGGGTGGAACTATTCGCATTACATTTTTTTTCGCGTATTTGTTTACTTTATCCTCCCGTAGGTTACGCACGGATCGTGCTGGCCATTGTTTCGTTTTACTACATGCCCACGGACTACGTGATCGCGAGTTGGTGTTACATTATCAGCGTGCTCCTCGATGCCCTCGACGGACATGCGGCGCGGCATTTTAATCAGTGTAAGTATTGCGAATGTGCTATGCGGAAAACCATCTGGCTGAGAGCGGAAGCGGAACAAAAATCGATACAATTTGGGATTAAATTGCGTGGCAATCATCGTTGCGGTTGCATAACAGTGATGAATCGATGAACCGCATTATCTCGATTATGCTGACCGGATATCTAATCCGCGAAAAACACGGTGATACAACTGTCGATGATAAGAGTGATAGCTAATAGGATTTTTTTTTCTTTTTTCACCAAACAGCGACAAAGTTTGGCGCCATGCTCGATCAGCTAACGGACCGATGCGGAACATGCGGCCTCCTGGTGACGCTGAGCTACTTCTACCCGAAGTATATGTTCTGGTTCCAGCTTTCGATGGCGATCGATGTGGCCTGCCATTGGTTCTATCTGCACACGTAAGCAAAATCCCTGCGGGATTAGACGGTTGCATAAAGTTGATTTTTAAACTCACCTGTTCCCTTCCAGCACTGTCCTGCAGGGGAAAACGTCCCACAAGTTCATCGACATGTCCGGTAATCCAATTATGCGCGTCTACTACACCAACCGCACCGTGCTTGGCTTCATGTGTCTGTTCAACGAGCTGTTCTACGCCGCTCTGTACCTGCTACACTTCACCCCTGGTCCGCTGCTGCTCGGCTTCTCCTCGTTCAAGCTGCTCGCAATCGTGTCCTTCCCGGTGGCGGTCGTGAAAACGGGCATCTCGGTTATCCACGGATTTGTGGCGAGCTGCAACATCGGTGTGATCGATGTCGCCGAGCGGGCTGCCCAACGGGAGCGCGAGGCGAACAAGAAACCGCAATAAGGTTGGAAACGGAAAACGGAATCAGCTCACAATTCCAAGCAGGATCGCGCACTAATTCAGATGCTGTTATGTTTAACGAAAATGAATTGCCAGAAAAGAAGATGGATCAAAGCATCTTTCTCTCTCGCTCTCCCCATGGCAACCGTAGCCATAGTGGTACACACTAGAGCGGGCAGAGTTAAAAAGGGAAAACCAACGTTCAAATCGTGTCGTTAACCTACTTCTACTATTCACGGCTCTATCCATTAACCATGCCAAAGGACAAAAAAACGTAAACAATTTTATGTGTTTAACCTGTGTATTTAAGTGGCGTAGACAAAAGTAGCTGACATTTATAAACCCTTTGCTGATAAAAAAGGATTCACTGCACCTGAATTTGCAACAACGTCGTTGCCAGAACGATAACCGAGTGGAGAAGGGGAGTCACGAAAGGACAAAACACAATTGCACGGCACATTCCAGGTGACCCAATCAGCAGCAGCAGCAGCAACAGTTAAATCAATCGACACTGTGTGACATACTGAATTGACTTCCCCCCTGTAGAAAGTATCATATTTTCGAACTAAAGAAAAAAACCCTATCCCTAATTAATGGCGGTAGCTTGTGGTTGCTTTCAAGTGAAAAGAGTAAAAACAAACCTATATTTATTATGGTAGGGCACACTGCTCGTATTTTGCGTAGAATAGATGTTGTAGGATCGAGAATTACTTATGGATATTGTAATGCCGTCGACTCAAGTACAGATATTTTGCGAAAACAAACAAAACATAGATCATCATCTAGCGGAAATAGGGAGAGTGAAATTGTAGTCCTTAATGTTTCGATGTGATTGAAACCCCCGTGTCTAAGAATATTAATAAATAACCTCTCTCCAATCAATGATCAGCATCGTTCGCGTTCCTCTTTCTTTCAGATCACCATAATGCCACGCGGGTTTTTAAGTTATCTTGTAGAAGACAAAATGAAGCATGGTGCGTTTATTACTGCGAGTGTAGGTTATCGAATACAATGCACCGCATTTAAAGTGTTAAGGGTGAGTAGTGTGTGTGGTTTAGAACAGTTATATAAATGAACAATGTTGAATGAAATACGTTACGCAAGACACATCATACGACGCTCGAGTGTTAAGCAGGGAGGCAGCTTAGGGAAAGGGGGCGCGCTTTGCTCGCCCTTGGTCTCCCACGAGTAAGGCGTTTAACCCTTAAGACTACTCATGCCGGCACGCATGATTTCGTCCACAAGCAGGATGTTGACCGCGATGATGGTGGAGGAGTTGAGAATCTGCTTCTTCACAATATAGTTATCGAAGATGCCCATATCGACCGGCTTCATCGGTTCTCCGGTGGAAAGGTCCAGCCCGATCGGTTCCTCGTTCAGCAGACCCTCCTCCTGCAGGCGCACGATGGTATCCTGCGCGTCGTAACCGCTGTTCACAGCCAGCACCTTCGGGACGACGAGCATTGCGTCCGCGTACGCCTGAATCGCGAGCCGGGTCTTGCCCTTCACGCCCTTGGCGTACTCGCGCAGCTTGTTGTGCACGCGCACCTCGAACGCACCGGCTCCCGGGACCAACTTCTTGTCCTCGATCGCGTTGTTAATCGATCGCAGTCCATCACGGATCGCGTCCTTAATCTGCGCCAGCGAGTGTCGGTTCGGGCCCTTCATGAGAATCGTCACCGAGAGCGGGTTCTTGCAGTCCTCCACGAACGTGTACTTGTTTTCACCGAGCACATGCTCGTAAACCAGCCCAGCATAGCCGAGACACGACTCGTCCATGTTGTCGAACGAGTTCATAGCGATACCACCGCAGGCAAGGGCAAGACGCTCCATGTTACGACGCTTCGCACGCCGAAGTGCCATAATGCCTTCCTTGGCCAGCATGTCCAGCGACATCGGGTCGATGCCCTTCTGGTTGATGACGACGAACGTTTTGTCCGAACCCTCGCCGCACACCTTGCGCTTCAGCTCGATCACCTTCTTGACGCGATCCTCGATGAACTCGCGCTCGGCCAGCACAAACTTCTCGCGTTCCTCCGCCGTCTTGTAGAAGAAGCCCGAGTTCACTTCGGACTTTTCGTACTCCATCGACACGTTGCACGTCAGAATGTACGCGTTTTCGACGCGCTTCGGCATGTCCGGGTGGCGAGCGCCGTGATCCATCACGATGCCCTTGACCAGCTGCGTGTCCGTGGCGGACTTGTGCTGCATCTCCATCAGCTCCACCATGTGCAGATCAACCGGTTTGCCTTCCGTGCGGATGGCCAGCACGGCATCGACACAAACGTCCGTCAGCAGATCGGCCAGCACCGGGTGCACCTTCGTGCGCAGTGACGTGCGGGCAATGTTGAGCAGATTCTCTCGCTTCACTTCGATCGGGTGTGCAATCTGTTCCAGGATCTCCAGTGCCTGCTGGCGAGCCTGATCGAAACCGTCGGCAACGATGCGCGGATGCAGACCGTCGGCGATGTACAGATCGGCCTGCTTCAGCAGCTCGCCGATGATCAGCACGATCGAGGTGGTGCCGTCTCCGGTAACATCGTCCTGGGCGGTGCTGGCCCGAGCGATCAGCGACGCCGTCGGATGCGTGATTTGCATCTCGTGCAGCAAAACGTTGCCGTCCTTGGTGATTTTGATGTCGCCGGCACCGGAGACCAACCTACGTGAAAAGTGAGGTTAGAAAGGGTCAGGTGAGTCATGTATGAAGTTTCTTTCCATACCACTCGCAATCTGGTTTAAATACAAGGCAAAAGTATCGTTTACGAAACCTTCTTTCAGAAAAACCGACCCAAAAAGGCTCATTCATTGATGAAATTAATCTAATGCAGTTTCTAGCGAGCAGTTGTGCATTCCTAATTTACATTTCGGTCTACTCACATTTTCATCGTTCCCTTCGGTCCGAGGTTCGTTTTCATCACATCCTGGATGCCCTTAGCGGCGCTTATGTTGACCGCCAGTGCTTGGGCAGCACGGGCAAACTCAGCTTTCGGGTTCAACAAACTAATGGATGCCATTTCTGTAAATTACAATTATTTTTAACGTGAATCTTCTCGAACCACCAGACCAACCCGACTGGAAAATAACACCACTTCTGCAGAGGCTAGCGTGGTGAATTGATATCTTTGACAACTTTGACATTTGGTAAATGAGGTGAAAACAATATTATTGTAGTTTAGATATTATTGTAGTTTTTAAACATTTATTTTTAGAAAGCAGAAGCTTGAACGACATCTGAATTAAAATTTAGTTTTACTAACATTTTATCGATGAAATTCGGTTAGTTTTAAGCCATTTATGCAGAAACATAATCGAAATAAACATGTTAAATAAAGAACCTTCAACGCTCGTGGTGAAGTATTCAACCCGCGCTTGTTTACTTTCGCTAATTTTTTCTCCGGCAAACCACGCGTGTTTTCATTTCATTTGTAAATAAAGGAAGTTAGTGGTACATTTTTACAGAAAATTAGCAAAATGACCAGCAAAAAGGTTAAAGTAGAGGCCGAAGAGGACGATGAACGTCGCATGGACACCAAAAGCGGCAGTGAAGATTCGAGTGATGATGAAAACGATGAAGCCTACGAGGGTGACGAAGTAAGTGGAAACAGCGTGGTCTGTGGTTCGTAAGATTATCAACAGTTTGTGCTTCTTGCAGGGAATTACCGTTGACTTCGAGGGCCGAAATCCCATCGATCCGGATCTGGATGGTATCAAGCAATTGCTTGGCCAGCTGTTTGTGAAAGCACACATCGATCTGTCCGAGATGGCGGGAGTTATCGTCGGTATGTATGCAGCGTGGTCTTCACCGGAGACCGGAAGACGAAGAAAGTAACATGAACGAATTGGTTTCAGGTCAAAACTATGTGGGAAGCGTTCTAAAGCAAGCATACAATGATGGCGATGAAGATGACGAGGATGAGGACACGGACATGGAAGATCCCTGCCAGGTGGTGTTCGGTGTGACGACCGTGATCAATTTATCCAACAAGCAGGACTTGACTTCCGTCCGCCAGCTGAAGAAAATGCTGTTCGAAAAGGCAGAAAAGTATGCCACCGAACTGGTGATTCAACAGTTCCGCGAGGCCCTGGAGGGCGGAACCAAAACGACGGGTTTGCTGTTGAACGAACGATTTATCAACATTCCGGCCGCCGTTTGCGTGCCGATGTGCGAGAATCTTCTCAACGAAATGGAGCGCGCCCGCTCGAAAGGTATGCCCTACACCTTCGACTACTACCTGATGTTCGTGAAATACTATCAGCAAGCGGCAGCCGGGGACAAATCGGCCGAGGTGATCTACAGCAACGACGAAGAGGAATATTTCATCAAGGACTCTTGTGCCAGCTTCGATTACTCGGTGCAGAAGGAAACGACGACCGCTCTGGCCGGTCAGTGGCAGAAAAAGGATGAAGAACTGCAACCATTCCGCAAGGTGCTTCTAATCGAGGCAAGCAAACTGCCCGGCATCGTGGCCACCATAAAGAATCTGGTCTCATCAGTCACCGCCAAGTAAGGCAGCAGAACATGTATTTTTCATTTTGAAATTTTCCCCGCGTGCAAACTATTTTAGTGAGTGTGTCTAATCTGTGCTGTAAAACAAAATAAACGAAAGTTCCTCTCGATTTGAATGTTTTCGCAGAAATCCCACTTGTTTTTTCCTTTTTTCCACCTAGTCTGCTTGACAGATGTCGAAAGAAAAAAGCAAAAAAGCAAGCCTGTTTATTGTTTTGGTTATTTGACACCCGCGAGTTCGCCAGTCAGCAGATTTTGCTTGTTCGTTTCGTACGCATCGAGTGTTTCGGGTTTTCGTTTGTAAATTGTGAAGAAAGTGCAAAGTCAGCTGAAAAGATACCGCATCTAAAATCTTGCACGGTTCTAGGTAATGTATGTTTCAAGATGAAATCTTTAAGAAGGGTTGCTTGACCGTAGAAGATGTAATTTATCTTCGTAGATAAACGTAACCTCACTTAAAACGCCGTCTGCAGATGCAATTCTTGCTAACCCTTGCATGCAAAGTAAACCAAAATTTTGCAATCTAGAACTGTTGAACATTTAAAAAGACTTAATTTTCTCATTTTCTAATGATGAGTCACAATGCCTTGAAAGGAACCGTTTTTGCTTCATTTGCAAAATGAAAAATCGAAAAATGCAAAAGGCCATACGGCTTTTTACATCGCCAACTTAGATTTGGGCCGCAAAATGGAGTACGTCACGGAAGGAATGAGTAAGTGCCCTTATGAATTACGTTTCAGGGCATTTAGTTTAACCAACCGGAGGACTTTGGACACGCTGAAACAAAAGAAATCTTGACTCACACCTGATCGTGTCTGCGATGCTCCTCGAGCGGGTGCTTCTATCAGCTGTTCGTGTCATTTTAGGTGCACGATGGTAAACGACGTGTTCTTGATACCATTACGTGTTTCGTCGAATAAAATATACCAATGAAATTACCCTCGATCATGCAACCGATGGTAAAAGGACCCCGGCGAAGAGAATGAATGAAGTGGATCGTCTACCACGGACAAATCTCTATAAGAAGCATGAAGGGGCGTTCGCAATTGTTTACTTTGTGATAGCAACTCCATCGAACCACTTGCACGGCCATCGCTATCAATCTTCTAACGTAGGCATTCATTCTTCATTATCTCTTCCGGACAGCTGCTGGACAGGCCGGGACTCCAGTTAGTAGATTACAAGGAGTACAGTGTAGTGTTGACGCCCGTTGAATACTGACGGTGCGATTGTGGTGCCCGGTTTGGTGTCCGAGGACGTCTTCAACAACATCGAAGCAGAGAGTTTTGTAACGATGAGCGTCGAAAGGTAAGATAAGCAATTTAACCGTAGTTAAACCATCCTCTCGAGTGGCAAAACATGCGTATAAAGTATCTCGCTGTTGCTAAGCCACTTCAAGAACGCCCCGGCTATCTGGCCAAATTAATCGCGAAATAATGTGCTTGCTTTAAACCCTCCATCCCCCATCCGTTTGACCACGCGCCAGCTCCGCAATTTCGTCGATTCTCCGTTAGCCGAAATGTACTCGGTAACGGTGCTCGGAGTACCGGCCGCTACTCGCGGCGAAGTGTGTACAGAAGTTGAGGTAGATTAAGGGAGGACGTTCAATTTCGCCGAAAAGATGATCCCAGGCCGGTCGTTACCCTGCCTGCCAAACATTATTCGCCAGGGGAAAGTAAAGGCGGACAGCTGGATCGTTTCGCTAGCCGCCTCCGCCTCCCCCTCGTGGGGATCTCACAGCTGGTATGGTCGGTCAACGACCCATCGTGGGGCGGGCGGGCTTTTGGCCATCATGTTGGATATTATTCGGTGTAGCTGATAAACCATCTGATGAGTGATGAATGATTGCGATTACGGGATAACGCATGATTGATAGTTGCGAGAATTTAATGTGGTACATTCGGATGGGGGATGTTTGCTGTTTTCTCCCGTTGGAGTTTTGATATCACGTGGGTCTTTTTGGTATGTAATAGAAATTACATAACATCACACAAAAACTGTATGTTGTATGCCCCTACCATGGTCAATTCATAAATTATCTAAATAACGGTTATTAACATTTGATCGTTAATATAAAAACTGCTTTAGTCACAGAATGTTACTCACCTGTGTTTTATAGAAGATACAATTTAATGAAGTCAATTTTTAATTTATTCAATATAAGCTGGTAAAATGGCTAAGTTAGCTTAATTGTTCTTGCTTCCCAAAAGACCCAAAAATAATGGGAACTACGACATACCCTTCTTATCAAGCTTGTTTGTATACAAATCGAGTTCAAGCAATGACGCATTATAACTTTTTGTTTGTTGCTGGTAAATATGGACCCAGCACGTTTGTTTATTTTTTCAGAACACCGATCTCCACCTTGCAAGAAACTTTAATAGTTTCACCACTGTCTGGCAGTCGAATGATTCACGGTTCTGCCGAAACGAGGTTACCAGACAACGAATTCGCTTTCTTAACCCTCGAACGTCGTTCGTTTAACGATTCTGGATTTGAAACAAGAAGATCATTATTCACCAAGCATCCAGGCGCATTACATCCGTTTTTGTTTTTGTGTGTGTTATTTGTCGTTTATTACGACCAATTCGACCAGGATCCGCCTCACGACCCAAACTTGTTAACCCACTTTCGGGACGTGAATATCGTCTGCCCGGCAGAACTTTCTCAAAACCGCCAGATAGAAGATGGGACCAAAAAATTATATGGTTTCTCGTTTTGGTGGTCTGCAAGTAAGGGGAAGGGGGCACATCTTAAATTTAGGTTAATTGGCTTGCACCAGGGAGTTTGCTGTGTGTATGCATTTTTTAAACGAACGTCAAAGTGTGTCTCTGGAAGAACCCCCGTTATTTTTGGTTTGGTGCATCTTCTTGCTTGTATCCATGGTGGTTCATTGCAATTCACTGCGTGAAAGATGAAATACTTTAGGATCCTGTAAAGTAATCCAATACATTGAGTCCAAAAATCCCCATTCAAACGGGTAAATTTTTAGTTTAGGTAGTGAAGATTGGTAAACTTGAAATAATTGAAATAGTTCTGCTAATTCTAGCATGGTTTCATATTGTTTGAATTCTGAAGAACCTTCTGGAAATTGATCGCCAACTTGAAAGATCACCACCATACAATCTTCGCTCGTGGATGTAGTGCCGAGGCAAAAAATAAATCTAAGATTAGCGTACGTTTCGTCGAGATTACGATGGACAAAACGTTCCACCTCGCGAAGTGGAAGGGACGGGTCGCGAAACGGCGGAGGAACGCAAACGCGGTTAAATCATCAAATTTACCGTTAAACATCGCGGCCACCACTTCGTCTGGCCTTTGGGCAGCTCGTCGTTCGGTCCACGACTGCGTCGTTCCCTTCGCTCTTTCTCGCTTTCTGCCCACCCGGTTCTTGTCTCCCGGCCACCTCGAACCGCTATTCTGAGTTGGGCCCCCGCTTCAACTCTTCCCCCCCGGCCCGATCTTCTTTCCAGCAAATTTACGCTCAAGACGCGTCTGGTATAAGTTTTATTTTTATTTTTATTTTTATTGATGGTGGAGAAACGCATCCAAAGAACCACGACGAACGTCACGAGACGGCGCGGCATGGTGAGGAAGAAACCCGCGAAGAGAAACCACGATGGAGAGGGGGAGACTTAGCAGAAGATATTCCTAACCTAGTTTTTCTGTTTCTCCCGTTCGCTTTGACCGATTCGGGCGTCGATCGACGGCGTGGTGGGGGGGGGCGGAAATGGTTGGAGGAGAGAAGTGGGAATCCGTGGCGAAGTTGAAAGGGACGCACTGGTGGTATGTGTTTTTTTCCCCATCCACCTTCTCGGTTCATTTTTATGGCGAAACGGTCGCGGATCTTAGGAATGATCGACGAGAAGAGAACCACGGGGTGGAATAGAGAGGTGAGGAGAGATAGCGCGAAGGATCGGGCAGAAGATACGGAAGCGAATCGTCGATTTAAGGCTATTTAAGTGCCGGGAGAGGGGCGACCATGCGAGTGGGGGAGAACCGATTGGGAGGGTGAAATGGGAGGGGGTTTCTTTATATTCGAGTCGGAGCTCCGTCCGTTTGGGCCCGCGTCTTCAACTAACCAAC
>KE525093.1:17960-31466 GCA_000441895.2 Anopheles sinensis | reverse complement strand
GCCCCTGCACATCACGACTTTTACATTGTGTAGGTGCGGTGGTGGGAATATTTGGGTCATAAAAGCGAGAGAATTCTGCGCCTTTCTCCTCAGCGGTTCGTTCTCGATGGCTCCAGCTCCAGAGGACTACCGGAAAGGCCACCGTGGTGGGTAAGGAAAGGGTGGTATTGAACATGCACGTTCCTGTTTTCTTTCCCCCCACACCCTGCGGAAAGAACACCTGCGATCGCCCCAGTGGATAGGGAAGGCGGGTGAGAGCGCGAAAGAAAACGCGAAAAGCAAACCCCGAAATGAGGACACGGTGAATGAACTCTGACTAGACGGCCATTAGACGGAACCCGCGGGTTCCGCGGATTCTCGCGAACGCCCCGAGAATCCGTGCTCGAAGGCAAACTGCTGGCTTCGACGTCGGCCGTGGCTTCGGACAGTTCGGACACGTGAGACGGTTCGGGATGACGAACGGTTTCGCACGTGGAGCTTCTTCGATGCAACTTGGCACAGCATATTTAATGCGAATGGAGTTGTTTGTCGTCTTCTAGAATGAGGCAAACCAACACCAAGTGTGTATGGAAATACGTATAGTGATGAAATGCAGTTGTTTTGCATGTTTGAAACGGATGTCAATCATTAAAGATATATTCAATCTTTTTGCTCTTCATTGGCATGGAGGTGAAATGATTGCATTTTATAGAGCAAAAGGCCAGTAGCAGGTATGAAACAAAATGCCAAATATGGCAGAATGCTCTAAATGTCAGAAACAGTTAAAATTCAGTAAGGCACAGATTCTTATTTGATTATTGATTGTGATGTAAGACTAAGTAAATTCTTTATTTGAATTTTAGAACAAAACCAACGCTTCCAGTAAGTACCAGAAATAATTGCGCCTCATTTGAACAAATGATCGATTATATGGCAATAATATGAGTTTTCTTAATTCTTCATCAGTCAAACACTAGTATTGCCTGAACAAATTTAATTGAATTGTACTGAACTGATATAAAAATAAAAAATACGCTAGAAATGTTTTTAAATAATCCATTTAGAAATCATTTCAATGAAATATTTTCTTCTATAAAATGGCAACCAGATTTGGCAACACTTAAAAAAGATTTTCAAACATCAGAAAAGTAAAACTACCCTCATTTCAATATGCAGAGTAGCCGTCCAGGTCAACATAATGCTGGAGGAAATTTCTTTCATTTAAATTTTAATGTTTCCTTTCGGCGTTATAAATCAGTCAGTTTTGTTTTGCTTTACGAAGGACTCGTTGCCATAATAGACCATTAAAGCAAAGTGTAAAACAATCCTACCGAAACCAATTGATATTCTTCGGTTCGCTCGACAGTCCTCAAATTATTACCGGGGCCTTTCTTCCTTCTTCGATGCTTCCACCGGAAGATGGAAGGGTTAAAAGATCCAGTGTAAGGACACACAACTCCAGGATTATGCATAATTTAAAAGATTTCAGCCGGTAACCCTTTCGAGCCCGGCAGCAATTACTGAAACGAGTCCTGAAACAACAATCCTATCGGGAAACCTCCGCTTGGGTTTACCAATGGGGTCGTAAAAGCTGCACATAATAAACATGTACCTTGGACGCATGATTGAACCAGGTTGCATAAAGGGTTCGCTACCCCCTTGAGGCAGGTGAATCGCGACAGGAAAAGGGTTAAGGGATGCATCCGAATCAATGCATTACGACACCCCGAAAGGGTGTGGGTTACAAGTGAATTCTTTATGACGTCGAGCAGCTCGTCGCCAGCCAAACCCTTGGTGAAGGTCTATCCATCGCTCCACATGAGATCTTTAGAAAGGGTGCAGGGTTGTGAGGTGAACACTGAAACGATACGGGGTGTCTTTTTTCATGTTGTCTAGAAACGTGGACTTGTTTTGCTTCTGGACCGTGTGTTGTTGTCGTCGTTTTGTTGCGGACCCCAGTTTTTGTTTTCGTCTCCGGACCTAACTCTGCGCGCGTTGCTTGTCGTCGACAATGAAAACATTGACACGCCGGTAGCATCGTTTCCGCACGAGGCTTCGACGGGGGTGGTACGAATTTCAGATCGGGCTACCTTCGGGTGAGGTGCGTTTCCACTCCCCCGCACTTCTGCAGGTGCAGGTACGCCATGGATGGGAACATTTGCCACATACCGAATCGTGGCGTGGTCCGCTGGAATTTCGTCCAACACGAGTTTCACGCACGTAGTTCCAACCGTCAGTGCCTTCTGGAAGAGTATGTGGCGTGGGAGTGACATTGACTCGCACAAATTCGACTGACGACGTACAAGACACTCCCGAAATTCAAATGACACCACAAATTTGGCCTTGCGCTGTTGTTTGTTTGTTAATATTCCTGCACTTATCACACATTTCACGGAAAGCAATCTCTCTGCACCCGATCCATCAGAAGTGACCTCTAAGAAGGATGTACCTATCTTAATCGTTGGAATTTCAGAATAGCTTACATCGAATTCTGTACCATAAAAGACTGGCATTATGGGACGTAGAAGTTGTTCGAATTTACTCGTTCCAAAATTGAAGGCGTGAATCTACCTCAAATGGTCAATGTGTAACAATTGAAGTTAAAGTTCAACAAAGGCAAACAGTTATTGGCTTTTTACGACAGCGTTAAAAATGCCGCTTTGCCAAAATGATCCCAATTTGAGAGGCCGCCTAAAGAGGAGTCAATGGAACGTCCTCCAGCGAAAGGTAGATTCGCAGAACGTACTTCTACCTTGTGGAATCCGACAGAATCGCGCATGGTACCACCTAAGAACGAACAGGGGAAGCTACCTTAGCTAAATATTTACAGAGTAATTAAAGAGCAGCGGCAGAAGTCGCCCAAGAAACCCCACGGAGGTAGCCGAAAGCTGTCACCCGGCGACACCGTTGATGACGACGAACTTGGTGAATAACGTTCCGTGGCCTACTTTCAACCCGGTTTTCGGACCCGGGTCGACGTTGTTTGGCGCGCGGCACTTTCGTTCGTATCACCTCCCACCCTTTTTTTAGAAGCGTCACCCGGGTAAGTCCAGCGGCCAAGCGAAGGATCAGGTTTTCTGCCCGTAAGCAGCATCGTAAAAGTAGTCAAAATTTGGTACAAATTCCACCGTGCGTCATCGGCTGCGGTGGTTGACTGCGATATAAAGTACATCTTTGGTTACATGAGACGGGGATGTGAGTCATCGCCGATGTTACGTTGCTATAATTTCCCAAATGCAATTTTTCACGTCATTACATGTCCCACATGGAACATAAAAAAGTAACATTGTTGATATGCAAGCTAAAAAACTAATTTCCCTTTTCAAAATCTGCAACAAACTACGAACAGTCGATGCTCCAGGAAGCTTTTCCAAAGTTCCCCCAGATGCAGCATCTTGCGCTAGCCAGCTGCTTCCTTTCCGGCATTAGAACAGAGCGAATGTTTTAGAATGTTCTAAAAAATCCCCCACCACCGAAAACGGTCCGCTCCTGGGGATTGGTAGGGAAACCTGATCCAATCCTCTCGATCGCTCGACGGTGGAGAAAAAGGACTTCGCCTACAGGTATAGGCACAGCTGCACCGACATTAGGATGGATTAGGCGTAGGAGAGGATGGAAAAAGAAGCAGAACCTTCGTCAGAACTCCTCCTAGAATCCATCCCGGTTGCTCGGGCGGACGAATCAGAATCTTCCAATTGATCCCGACCCGGGCTCTACCTGTGGAAATAGCTAAGCCTCATCAAGGAGCAGTCGGCCGAATATCCCTGTGCCATCCTGCTCGGTTTCAGGTTCGATCGGAGGGCGATCGATAGAGAGAGAAAGAGGTAGCGAGATTCTGATTAGATGTTATTTTTGTTCCCATCCCATGGTATGGTCCTCGACCCAGAACGATGGAGGAAGCTGGAAGATCGCGGTGAAAATCGTCTTAGAATCTAATGCCAGCGCGATCACGTGGACTCGAGCGAGACGGCAACGGGAAGACGATGCGAACGATCGCGCGCTCCTCCGGGAGCTGGAACGAGAGGCCCAAAGAAAAGAAACCGATCGTCAAATGCAGCCGGGATTGAGCTGAAGGTGTGCAGCTGGCGCACACACGGGTTCACCCTCGTGCCTTCTCGCTCACACCCACACATACTTATACGTCTGGTATCCCTACGATCGTGTGCCCTTTCGAGCGGCGCCCTACCTGGGCCCGAAGGGGTTCGCCGGCTCGCTCCTACACACACGCCTCGGATGTGTTTTCTTTTTTCGAGCAGCGGCTCAGCTCGCCGTCTGTCGTGCGTTTGCGTTTTCCGGCCCCGCGGCGTTCGAGCAGGAAAAGCGGGCCCGGACGGCCGTCGAGAGAGCTCGATTTAAGAGCATCGGTCGGCTGAGGGAAGTTGTCAGAACGACGCAGTCAGTCGAGTGAGCAACAACTCCCCTTTCCAGCGAGACAGCGCGTTAGCATATACAGCTTCGGAGTGTCTCCAGTCTGTTTTCTTCGACATCGACACTCTTCTATCTTTCCGCAACGCACGCACTCATTCTCCGCGAGATTTTCCGCGACGAGTTAGCGAGAAGCGCGAGATTCATCTGATACTCGCGAGCCGCGATCACGATCGCGAAGGGGAACTCAAAGCCGAACAGCGTCTGCAGTGTGGTAGTACACGCCAGCCCCGTCGTAGTTACTGGCGTTCATTCGCTACCGTGAGGTCGACACGATCGGACGCAACACCGCGCAACATCAGCTCCACGGCGATCGTTGCTCTTTTTCCCTGCTGTACACCACTCTGCTAATCTTCCTTCGAAGTGTTCAGTTCAGTTCTCTGTGTTGTCTTATCTCTTACCTACCTGTTGCCGTTCGCTTATATCTTCTACAATGGCGATCCTCGACCCGACCGGTTACTACTGAAAGACTCAACGTGCGTACGTGCCCTCGCCCAATACGGTGTGTAATTCGCGAGCCCAACCACAAGTGTTTCTGTGTGTGCGTATGTGAGAAAAGTGCGTTAACAACAAGAACTGTTCGCCGAACGTCGAAGTATATCGCTGAAGCTGAACGTAGTGCCTGCGCCAGTGTTAAGTTTTGTTTAGTTTGAAACTCTACGCGATTCACAATGGCCAAGAAGCTGGATCCCACCGGTCACTACTAGGAGAAGCAGAGCTCCACGTCTGTCTATCAGCCTCTCGGTCGTTTCGCTTGCCCGCGCGCCCGAAGTACCCGACGATTCGCCGGATTCCGCGGAGGTACTGATCCATTACGGAAGGCACTGAAGACGATATCGTAGAAAACTCGGCAAAAATGGCACGCAAGCTGGATCCCACTGGTCACTACTGACCGTACTGACGACCTCATCGGAGCAACTGAGCGGAGATTGTCGATCATCGAGGAGAGGAAAAATTGCCATAGAAACAAGCATTGAGATATAGGAGAACCTTAGACGAATACCAAAATGGCACTGGAAATCTTGGACCCCACCGGCTACTATTAGAGTATTTGGGCTGCGAATTCTGCCACTTCCGTTAGAAGTAAACCACCGACGCGCCATCGTTCGATCAGCTGACTTTTGTGTCTCCACAAAAATACCTTTGGAGCTACGAGTGACACCTTGAGTTAGGCGCAACGCAGCAAACACCCCACACAAAAACCCCAAACATGCAGCGAAAACTCGATCCCACCGGCATGTACCGGCGTCCAGGCAGCGCGTCCTCGAACTACCAGCGCTCCCAGCAGCAGCAGTTCCACCATCAACAGTTCCAGAATCACCAGCGGATGTCGCCTCAGCAGCAGAAGCAGCATCAAGTCATGTGCCATTACCTGGACCCGACCGGGCTCTACTAGCGGGAGTTGACGGTTTGTTGGAAGCAGGCAGCAGGAGAGCAGGACTCGTTTCGGCGTGAATCTCTCATTGAAACAGCAGCACAATGTGATACTTTTTTACTGAGCGTATTAGAGCAGCACCAGAGCGCCCCAGCCCTACCATCCGCGTACACACACACACACACTACCCATAAGCTAGACACCAGACACGCCGGCTCCGGAGTATATAAGGTCGGGGAGGTCAACGATGGCCGCTATCGATGATCGACGGGTGAGGAGAGTGCGAGGCCGCGAGGAAACGTCCAGCTGTCGGCGGAGGCGGATGAGGTCCCTGGGAGGTTCCCGAGTCAACACGGCAGCAGCGCTGATGGTATGTGGTTTGAAGAGTGTTGCGACCCCCAGGTGTTTCATTCGCTTCCGGGGCGGGACGTACGCGTGGATTCGATCAGGCTAGGTACTATCAACACAGAAGGTTCGTTGCTAACCACTACTTCCTGGACAGTGGAATGCTTTTTTCGCGCGATAGGCACAAGAGTTTCCAAACTGCAGAACGAATTCCGGGATGTCCCACCTCTGGGGAACCATGGTCTAGTACTTCCAGTCACCTCAGCTTATCTCAAGATCGCGCGCAAGCCTTTTGCCCATCCGCCCTCTACTGGGTCTCTAGTGCCTTAAATGCGTTTTACTTACTATTACTCACTCACTACACTACTTTAATTGCTACTTTTATTATTATTGTCATTATTACTTATTTTATTAAACTTATTATTTGTGTACAAGCTACTTCAGCCTGCTGCCCTAGTATTAATATGTGTGCGGGATGTTCTTCCGCGGGGGAAAACACGTAATCTCTTATCTTACTGCCCAAAGGTTTACTTTGAAACCTTTTTTTCTCAATTTCTTCTCTACTCGTTCCACTATACTCCCCCTTTACTCTATGGTTACGTATTTTGGCTCGATCCTCGAGCGTTATTTAACTACGTTTAGTTGTACTACGGAAGAAGAAAAGCGGTTCTTTTTCTTTCCCTCGTTTAACATTTCGGTACGCTTTGCAAATTGCAAACCAGCAAATCAGCCTCCAAACTGCCAATAACAACGTAAGCAACGTGCAAACGGTGGCGCCCCATATATCGGTGTCGCCTGGCGAAAAATAGGTGAACGCGGAAGGATTTCGCCATTTGCGCCTTGCTTAGGAGTGTTGTTTTTTTTTATTAAATGATTATTATTTGCATTGTTTTTCACGACCGTGTATAAGTGGAACAAATGATGATCGAAGCTCCTTCCTTCGGCCCAGAAAAACAAACAAGTGAAAACCTTGCTTCCGAGACCAGAGAAAGTATTTCCGGAGAAAGTTCAAACGGAACCGTTTTTAAAGTAGATAAATCATTCAACTTTCGGACAACAGTTCAGGAAATAGTTCAGAAATGAAAATCGGTGAACAAAAGCAAAACTCGATTGTCCCTCGGCGAAGGAAGGAATTGAAATGATGATTATTATCATGATTATTTTATTATATATTATTCTATTATTACGAATATTTGTTGAACATATTATTGAAGAAAATCATATAAAAACAACTATTTAAAAAATCAAACACCAACGCTGTTTATGGTTTTTGTAGAATAGAGGAGAGGAGAAAAAGAAATGAAATCATCCGAAATCCCGAAACATGTCCTTCAGCTTTTCGTTCGTCCTGCTTCGTCCGCCGATCAAATAAATGCCGATTTCCGGCGCATCGACACTATTTCCTTCCGCCGCCGCCGTTTGCTTGGTTCCGAGAAGAAAATCGGCGGGACGACTCCGACGGGACATTACATCATTTATTGAGTCGGGGTGGCGCAGCAAATCCCTTCCGCAAAGCCCAAACCCAATAGCAATAATAAAAGCAGCAAACGTGAAGTGCGCGAATCACACAAAAAACCGACCGCTTCCTGCTTTTGTCATTTGGTATTCGTTGCAGCAGCGTTGCGGATCGGTGGGCGGGAGGGTGGGAATGTTGCTCGCCTTGGGGACCCCGCCGGAGGGGTTGAAGCCCGTACGTGTGCCAGTAAGTGTGTGTGTTTGTGTGCCAAATGTTGGATGGGTTAATCGCGGTGTTTTCGAAGGAATCTAAGCACCCCGCGTGGTACAACGTCTTCGCGGAGTTCGCCACCCCATCCCCCTGCCTGCCATCTCCCATCATCCTCACTGGCTCCCTATCCCGCACCACCGTTTATCTGGTTTCGCAGTGTATCAATATCTCCGCACGTCACACGTCATCGCGCCCAGGAAGAGAGGCAGTGACATTTTCAAGGCTCGTCATGTGCGTGATCGTTTGCGATGTGCGAACTGCGCGGCACAAGACACTCGCGAGTCGGAGAGACCTGCGCGCGTGCTTGTGTCTGTGCCGGCACGAACAAATAGCACGGCTTTGCTGTGTTGTGTTGTAGTGTTGTGGGGCCGCCGACGGGACGGTTGACCCCAACGTTCGCTACAACAGCTGCCGGCCGCGAAACACTAACACAGCGCAACACGCAGCGCACCCAACGCAACGACACGCGGGAAGTGGGAAGGAACCCGAGAGGGGGGACATTGGTTCGACCGCGCAAAGTCGCTTCCAAAAGTTCAAGATCGAGGCGAGGTGGATGTATACATAGATATTTTTATTTTCGATGTCGATCATTGACCGACAAACACAGAGACTCCGGTACGGCACGAAGGTGACGACGCACGTGGGCGGACCACGGGTGATGGAGTAGGAGCTGAGGAGTAGGAGGTGGAAAGGGGCGCGAAACGCGAAGTTAGAGCTTTGGTGGGGTGGGGTGTCCCGCGTGAGTCAGAACCCTCGATCTCCTCTGTCGCGATCATCGCGTACATTGGGTGTACTGCAGGCGGCGCACACATACACACACACACACACACGCACACACATTGACACGGAGCGCCGCGTGTCTCGCGGCCGAACCGAATCGCTCAGACGTCAGATTTGTTTTGCTCGCCCTTTTCTCGCGGCTCCTCTCCGGGCGGGAGCTGTCACCTGATGATGACGTCTGGTTCGGGTCTGTCAACCTCCCATCCCTCCTCCCACCACTCCCCACCACCCCCGCCCGGGACGGAGAGGGACGAAACCGGTGGGCGCATCCGTCTAGCGCGCTTGTACAGCTTAGGCTCGGGTTATGACTTTATGGGCCCCTTCTTGCGTATGCTGCAGGTGTCGCGTACGCCTCTCCATCCTCCGATCGGTCCCGAGCATGGGTTTCACCACAACAGTCACGGTGTTACATCAACTTTTGGCTCGCGAGCTGAAAAAGGTAAAGGCGGAAGGACCCACCGATGCGGTGGAGGAAGGGGAAGGATCAGAACTAGGTCACTGTTGAGCTTCATAGTTGTACGGTGGAGCTAGAAACCAGATATAGCTTGAAGAATAAGCACGTTGGACAGCTGGATGTGTTCGTATAGTTTCTGTTAATATTTAACGCGTTCGGTTGTCATGTCTTGTTGATTCTCACATGGTCCTCTCGGCATCATAGAAACGCCTCGGATTAGGATCTTATATTTTCTTAAAACATCATTCCAAAGCAAACAGCATTGAAACATCAAATTGGCATTAGTTCTTATTTTGCTGCCTCAATGTTTATAAACGCTTTCAAGATAAGAATGCTTTCCAGAAGTACAAACAAGCATTTTTAAGTCAATCAATGTCGATCATTTGTGAATCGAAAATAACTCCATAATTCTTCCTGTTTACTATTTCTGATGTTCTGGAAATGTTCTTAAATTCCAAATTTTATTTTTTACGCACCACGCTATTGAATTCAAAGAAGTCGCCAGAGAGACAAATATTTAAATACAAATGTTCTAGATATTTCTCGAAGAATATGTCCACAGGTTTCGGTTTCCTATTTCGGCAACGAATCGGCGACTCATGGCCCCCGAAGAATTGCTAATGGGCCCAAGAATTCCTAATGTACCATCCAACATGACCGAGGTCAATTAATTCCCAAATTTTTTCCCCTTGTCGGACCAGTGTCAAGGATTCACGTGGGGGTCATCAGCAATTCCGGCTACCTGCTGCTACTGCTGCTTCTGTCGTGTCGATCACGTGCACATCGTTTGCGTTTGCGGTTAATGGACGCTCCCCGGATCGGCCGACATTGCCATTCCAGGAGAAGGCGACGGAATCGAAACAGTTTCGCTCGTTTGATAATGGATTACGCATGATGTTACGATTATGTCGATCAGCTTGCGTCGACCACTACGAAGCGACATGGTGAGGATCGGAGCCCGGGGAGCTGAAGATCAACGACCCAAACCGATCAACCCCTTCTCGTTTTCCTCGTTGCATACGCAAACATCTTTCCGCGTGCTCCGTTTGGGTCGTTAAAGCGATGGAAGCGCGTCCACTTCTTATCGCGCACCTTGTGAGAATGTGATAAGGCATGTCGTGCGGCGTTAGTTCTGCTGTGGGTATTTTTCATAAATTATGTTAAACATCGTTTGAACCGGCGGTTGTAATGATTATCTTGATGACATTAGTTTTTTGTGATGGTTTTTCGTTACGGAAACAACCGGAAACAACACAAACATTTGTCAGTATCCAACATGCGATCGCTTATTAATTCACAGAAGCGTGAAATTACATTAACAAGGTTTTTGGAGTTATTATCCTTGCGGGAAAAAAGATGTGTTGTTGAAGATAAATTTCTGGTTTTAATAAAAACCTATCAAGCTCATAGTTTAGGAAATTACTTTGAACTTCATCGCTACGCTACGTAACATTTTGTTTGAATTTAGAAATAAACGTAGTTCATTGTTTGCTGTTAACTCTGTAGACCCTTTTACCAATTATTTTGGACATAAATACTAAGCTACACTGTGTCAATAAGCCCTCTCAAGACATGAAACAATTCAAATTAACACGTTGACTGCCATGGCCATCTTTTTTGATAGCCAGCTGTCATTATTTCTAAAAAGTTTTGCTCCATAAATAAAACAAAATGAAACGTGAAAACTTAAATACTCATTATTTGGGAAGCTAAGTCCTTGATCTTAGAAAACCGTCAATTTTGTACATTTTATAAACAAAATTTAATCAAAAAAGATGATACTAAAACATTCAACGTGTTAAATGAATCTATCGATCAAGGACTCCATCAGCTTCTCATGCGAATTGCTCATTGGATGGAAATTAATTCGGCAATCCATCCGATGCATCCGACTGTTTCGTTCTCGAACCGCAGGTATCGAAAGATGCTTCCTTCTGTAAAAATTGGCGATTAATCCTTTCGGCGCCCCTCCACCTCCAGCTTCATCGACACCCCCCGCCGCCGTTCATCTGCATCCGAATTTCTTCGCCGAACCAAACTAGGGTGGCGCCTAGTCGCGTCGTATCCGACCAAAAGGTCAACGACACCCGGGCTCAGACGTCTCCACACGAATTTTCGGACGCGGTTTTTTTTAGCTCGTTCTATGTATCTATGTGTGTGTGTTTTTGTTTTTTTTTGGTTTAATTCGTTCATCTAGCTTGTTTGACTCAGTTTCGTCTTCCACGGTCCGCCGCCGCGAACTGTCCACAAGCTCGACGACCGAAGATTCGCCTATAAATTCACGAGAGCGTTTGGCCGGTCGGCTAGGGCCAGCAAAAAACTTAATAAATAGACACACACACACATGCATACGCACACCATGGAACTGGTTTGGGCGAGAAAGATGCTCGGAGAAAATGTACCAATTTCCAACGTTGGCATCCGCGAGCGTCATTCGGCTGCGAAAGTCCGCGAATCGTAGGTCACGATCGTTTAACTAAGTCCCGTGAAGAAGTTCAAAAAGGGTGGGGAGGGGGAAGGAGGAAAGAGTTGGATGAAGATGAGCCACCGAAAAAATAAAGGTAGGAAAAATATACTTTTCGGCAGCAGCGTTGCAACAGATATAAGCTTTTCGGTATCGAAAAACTATTGCGAGATGCTTAAGATTTCCTATCGGTGTGTTTCGGTTCTCTTCCATTCGATTTCATTCCCCATTTTCAACTGCAACCACTGCGTCGTCCATCGTCCCTTCTGGTTGTCTGGTACAAACCGACGATCCCGAGCGGTCTGGACATTTATTCTATTTCGGGTTTTGACTCTTTTCTGGCCGGCGGTTCCCGCCCGCCCTGGTGTCCTCCTTCCCGGCTTTCCATTTCGGCCATTTCGATCTATTCCTGAAGTTTCCGCACACGGCATCGAGGGTCATTCCGGTTTGGTTAGCCCGGTTGCCAATGCATGCTCCGAGCGACGAGACATCCCTTACTGTGCATGATTAGAACTAAAAAACCATTGAGTTAACCCTCGGTGGGGCTTGCGGTTTAGGGTAAGTTTAGCGAATGCTTTACGGGAGTAACTTAAGCAGAAGAAAATATTGGGGAACCATCAGGGGAACTCGAGCAAAAGATTTGCCGGCAGTCCCTTTTTTGCTGAAGAGAGCAGATGAGAAAAGGTGCACAAATTTTTAGGTAGGCAATCGTCCGTAGATGTGTGTTGCGATCATTCTATAGCGTTAGTTAGAATGGAGCAGATTATTAGGAGTATTTAAAACTCGGTAATCAGATGCTGGTTTTGCTAATTTTGCTTTGACGATTATGGAAATGTGTCCCTTTTTGAATTCGATAGTTAAATATGTAGTCTTCAAGTGGGTCGCTTCGAGGAAAGGATCAACGCACGGTATTTAAAATAAGTACGACGGCAGGAACAGAAGGCCAACCCAGGTCGCGGAAAATCTTAACGAGTCAGATGATAAACTAAAGATGATACATCAACCACTCAAACTCAAAGCGAAAAAAAATAATCAAACGACCATCAAACCCGGGGGAACCAGCGAAACGTCACAGGAAGAAACAATCGGCGCTGCTGAGGAAAAGGGCGCACGATCGGGACCGGGGATCTGGGCCGCGTTCGATGAAGGAAGGGTTAAAAATCCACACGCGGACGCAAGTGTGTGTATTTGTTCAGCTTTTCTTACCCTTTTTCGATTTGTTGTGTTTTTGCTCTGCTCTTTGTCTTATGTTGATATCGCTTGTTAAGTAATATCGAGCAGCGCCAGAGCGCTGGAGGTCGAGCACGTGGCGGTGAAGAGAGGTGGCTGGAGGGAGGGCGCGTAGGGGTGGCGAGAGTTTTGATGAGACTGACGGGTGTCGGAATGGGTCTGGGCTTATGATGGGTGGTCGATCAAATCGACTGGCAGGGCTGGGTCGGTCCGAAATTAGCGAAACGAGGAGAGGGTTTGGTGGGTGGGTGGTCGAGAGTGGGGCTCGTCTATGCCAGCCCTACTTTGGAACACCCTTTTGCACTTATACCAAAGCCACCATACGAAAAAATCCTATGATCAATATTTTGTATAGTAACTTTCTAACCTGTTTTCTAGCTTACGGCTTTTCAAAAAATTAATCATTAAAAATAAGACTAAATGTTTCTTTTCAGTCTTATTAATGAACATTGTGTTTATTCAATGAGATGCAGCAGTAAAATTAAATCCTTCTGGCATGGAGCTGCTTTCCTTTCTATTGACTCCCAAACAGTGAAGTAAAACACTATCCACTCACAAACACAAACGATCAATAACAACAAAAACAGCAGCAGAAAAAGTGACAAACTCGAACTCCAGCTGCATCTCCAAAATCCACCCCAAAAGGGGGGAGGGTGGGTTCGTGAAAGAAAGTGCAATGGAGTGGAGCCCGCGCGGGTTTTGGGAAAGAGAAAGGTGCCGCGCGCGAG
>KE525092.1:288050-299902 GCA_000441895.2 Anopheles sinensis | reverse complement strand
TACTACCACTTCGTGATTTGCTTTCTGATATCTCATGATAACTCCGCCATTCTCAAACCTGTGTTGGGGTAAGAGGTGGGACTCATCATCATCATCATCATCAAACGCTCATCTGACAGCATCTGATTCAACGATGTTTGCTTTAATGATAGCACCCGTTCTGATAATTTTGTTATTGAAAATAAAGGCTTCACATCTGAACACATTCTTTCACACATTCGAAAGAACTTACCTTTTACGCTGCTGCTGTTGATGTCATAACGCAATCCTTTGGTTATACACAACTTTAAAGTCCATGTAGTTCTCGAAAGGCTGAAGTCTGCAGCTAGTTATGACGTCAACAGCCGGGTGGTCAGCAATTCTATGAACTAGTTTCTCTCCATCTTTCTGTACCTGTCTATCCCTCTCTCTCTCTTTCTCGATGTATTTCTGGTGTGACGTTCGTACAGTTAAACGACAATAACAACACTCCATTGCCTGTAATCTTATACGGACTAGCCGCTACTGGAATTTAATAACTCCCACCCAATGCATGTACAATATTGAAAATGCTTTTTTATAAAACAGTAAGGGGGTTTCGTATTGAATTTTATTATGATACCACTTGGAGCTCATCTTGTAGCGCAAAAGTATCGAACCACGTGAGGACAGACAATGGACAGGATGTCTAACATATTGTCCCATCTATGGCAATATGACATCAAACATTTGGTTACTATGTAGAACGAGCATGACAAGAACAGAGGTGCATATTTAATACATGATTATACTGATATATGAGTTTTCCCTACAACTATGACAATTTAAAACAGTTTTTTCATACATATGCTAAATTATATGATCGCAAGGAAAAACAAACAGCAGGATTATATTTCTTAACAGAAAGAAAATATGTTTCAGTTTTGTTTTTCAGAAAAATAATTCGAGAGATTTGTGAAGATATAAGACGGTATCAGGCCATACAGGAGCATCAAGTTGTGATTCGAAATGCTTTTTTTGTGATAAAGGGATTGTTTTTTCGTTTTACCAAAAAAATACTAATAGAAAGTATTGATTGTACACTCACAAGTAACTGTGTAATTTTTGAAAAAAAAAATCTTTTGTCCATATAAGCCATGGACTGGAAAAACTAAGTGAGGCTATCATTTTGGTACGCAGTGTATTATGATATTAAGAGATTGAGATCGCATAGAGGCTTAATGGTTTAAAACAGGGGTCGGCATGCGTTTCTTGAAAAGGGCCAGATGGTGGTAAAGAACTCGCAAGTGCGGGCCGAATACCTTAAACCATGGCTTAATGTGTTGGAAATAATATTAAACCCTTTTTATCTCGAGTATCTTGCTTTTTAAATAGTAAAGATACATAAAACTGTGTTATAGAATGAAATATTTGAACTTTATATCTTTAACTATTTGAACCATGTGGCCTTATATTCGTTGAATTTTGTACTTTTCAACATACAACTTTTGGTTCGTTGTACCGTAAATTATTTTTTTACTTTACTGTAAATTAATCCTTTATTCAAATGTCGAGGTTTTATGGAAACTTTTGAATATTGTGTTCTACATTTATATTTCATAAAGGTGTCGAAAATTGTATTCCTTGACTGTGGGAGTAAAATAAACACGTTATTTTGGCGCTGGAGACATGGAAATAGTCGAGCGATCATGAAAATACGATAGAAAAAGTCTAAAAAAGTATATGAGTACGCCATTCAAGACCTCGTTCAACAATTTCAACGTGCATTTTAGGGAAAACAACAAGTGATATTGTGAATAAATCCGTCAAGAATTGAGATTTTTTTCATATGCTGAACTAAAACTTTCTTAAGGGCCAGATAAAATCAGTTAGCGGGCCGGATTTGGCCTGCGGGACTTGGCCGACCCCTGGTTTAAACGAAACTATAACTTTGTACAATTACGGCATAAAAATGCCTTCAAAAGCATTCAAATTGAAACAGCAATGCAGAAGAGCGCATTAATGTACTTTAAGTAATGATTTAAAAAAAGAACGTAGAAAAGAGTTAAAAGGGTTCAGGTCGAGTAATACTGACGTATATAATTAAGGCCATTAGATGTTGTGCTTTATGGGACGTTCGGATCTTCCAGAAAAGCAATAATATGCGTACTGGTGAACATGCATTAAGCAATGGATCAGTGATAATACGATTTCACCACAACTGGAAGAAGATAAACCTATAAGTATCCTCTCATACGCAAAACATCACCCCAGAACACCAAAAGTCACCATGAGGAAGTGTTGGTTATTTTGCATACTACTTGCAGTTACACAAGTTGGGTGTCAAGTAGCAAAAGAACCCATAGGACTAAGATTTTTTTCAGAAATCTTACGTCGCGAGTGTACTATTCCAGGAATTATTGATGTGAAAATATTCACAGATCGTGAACTAACCGAATTGCCGGTTTTTATGAGGAATCAACCCGACTGTATGTGTACAACCGTGCTGCAGAGTCTTTACGTCAATGTGCCATATGGTGATCACTTCCGAAGAAGTAGAATTAATGTCGTCTACATTCATGACTTATTGACTTCAAAAGTATGTATTCAAATCTACTTCAAACTGTAGTCGAAACTTCAAAACATTATATTTCGATAGGCACAACGCATTGGGAGCTTCGTCAAGCGTTCGATCAGGTACGACTGGCCCGCGAAGTTTCTATTCATGCTGCCATCAGTGTCGAATCAAGATCTCAACCGCATGTCCTCTATCGCAGCAGCTCTTACCTTTCAACGTTTGTCCAACAATATGTTTGTGGTGAACAACAAACATCTTTTCACCTACAATATCCTAAGCGTGCAGCTTCGTAGACACGAACAAGTAGATTCTGCCCTAGATCATCTTTACAGCGATAAATTTCGACAAATGCATCAGTACCATCTCGATGACGTTATTGATAGTCAGCTGTTCCCATTCCATTTCCGTTATCTTTGGGGAGATTCTCGTTTCTAACAAAAGATGGACTCTTCATCAGCATGTTTGTCGATCGCCTCAATATCACCATGGTTGATCGTGAAAATATTTACTCACTGGCAGATCCTCGGCAGTTCGGTAATATCCTGAAGCCAAATAGCATTGTAGCTACGTACGGTCACACTCCAGGAGACTTCCGACGTGTGTTTACCAACGAAATGGAAGGCATATGTGCCATGACTGCCGGGCTTAACAAAACCACATTCTTCGAGGCTTTCATGGACCCGTTTGATAGATATGTCTGGATTTCGTGGTTAGTTACCAGTGAGCTGATGTTGATAGTTTGGATGCTCATCCGATGGAAGCGACGACGCATTCCGTCCATTAGAAACATTGGACAAGAGTATGTAGATTTACACTTTCATCTGATCCGCTTTTCCATTTTGTCACCCCCAAACCTGCGTAATGCCAGTAAATTAGAAAACATGCTGACATTCTGTTATCTGGTCGCCATTTTCCACATAGTTACCTTGTATGAGTCCATCGTAACCTCAAACCTCTCCACAACCCGGTACGGTAAGGTTATCAATTCGATACAACAACTAATCGACTTGCAGATACCGATCTTCGGTTTGGAGTCTACCATTGAAACTTTGAATGCTAGCCGTTCTGGGTTCAATCTTGACGGACATGGTCCAAATCAATTTCTGGCTACCGTGTGCAGCTATGCTCGTCTAGGAAGCCATATTTCTCCCAACCATGTGCATGTCATACGAGAACCACTGTTAAACCACTACATAGTCTATCTGCTGCATAAGGAATCGATCCTGCAGGAAGTGCTTGAGAAGTATGTTGCGCTTAGCTATCAGGCTGATTTATACCGGTACTGGGACCACTTCAATCCATCGAAATCGATCAGATTGGAAACAGCTCGTGCAGAACTGACGGCTAACGTTATTGAGTTCGAGGAACTTATGTGGCAGTTTGTAATACTACCCATTGGATGTTTGCTTGGGGCAGTGACCTTCCTTCTCGAACTGGGCTGGCATAAAATCGAGCTTCGTTGGTATAAACAAAGAAGGAACTCATCCCCCAATCTTTTTAAACGGGCGAGAAAGTGTCCCAGTTCTCAAAGTCCGTCTGCTAAACGACGTATTGGCCAAGGCAATGCAGGAAATCATTCCAAATGAAACAATCCTTGCTCATATTTGTGTTTAAATTTGCTTTGCTTTTGGGCATCGATGATTCGCTCATCTGACAGCATCTGATTCAAGGATCATTGCTTTAATGATAGCACCCGTTGTGATTTTTTCTAATTCAAAATAAAGGCTTCACATCATGTTCAGAACAAATGAGAAAGAACGTTTCTTTAACGCTGCTGCTGTTGATGTCATAATGCATTCATAATCAATTTGTTATACACGACTATTAAGTCCAAGTAGATTTTGATGAACTAAAGTAAATTCTCTCCGTCTCGCTGCTTGTCTCTCTCTCCTTCTCTATGTACTTTAGGTGTGTCTTTCACACTTAAACGACACTCCATTGCCAGTAATCTTATACGGACGCTAGCCGCTACTGGAATTTAATAGCTCTCACCCAATGCATTTACAATATTGGAAATGCTTTTTTATAAGAGAGTAAGGGATTTTCTTGCTGAATTTTTTTATGATAGCGCTCAAATGTGTAGCGCAAAAGTATGTAGCAACGATTAATTTGTCTTTCACTCCCTGTCGAACCACGTGAGGACTGACAATGGACAGGATGTCTAACATATTGTCCCATCTTTGGTAATATGACATCAAACATTTGGTTACTATGTAGAGCGAGCATAGAACACAGGTGAATATATAATACATGATTATACTGTAATATGAGTTTTCCCTACAACTATGACAACTAAAAACAACACTGCAAACTTATTTTTCAGTCACATATCAACCTAACACTCCTCGAGACACATTCGTCCCGACATCCGAAAGAACTATTCATTCATGAGCTAACTGCGTACTAAAATGATAGCCTCACCTAGTTTTTTCATTCATATGCTTATTTAAACGATCGCTAGGAAAAACAAACAACAGGATCATATTTCTTAACAGAAAGAAAATGTTTTTCAGTACTGTTTTTCCAGAAAAATTATTTATAATATCGTTGAAGCCGAAAAATCGAGAAAATAGAGTGTCCCATAATGATAACCTCACTTCCAAAATCGTTACAATAAAACCAAACTAGCAAGTTTTAGGATACGTCATCCGTTTGCAAAAGTAATTTGTAGTTTTTCTATCTTAAATTTGTAATTTAAAGTGAATATGAGTGGTGTAAAACAACTAGCGCACCGAAAAAAGCGGAGAAAAAACCAAAACAAATGCCCGCCAAACGACGCGCCGTAATAGTCTTGGGAGAAAACGAAATCAATTCGCACCAACTTCATATACGGTACGAGAAAGCGTGAAAGTCATAAACGGAACAGTCATCCTTCTGTTCTTTTATTAAATTCTCTGTCCGATGGCCGGCAAGTCATATGTAAGAACGCGATTATTTGTGCCGAAACGTCATTAGGTTGACCGATGCTTGCAAGTCAACAACGACTGTCAGATCCTTTTGAGCGCAAACGATAAAGTGTTGTGCGCTCGTGTCAAAAGCTGCCTTTTCCTGTAACTGTGTATTTTTTTTTAAATATCCTTTTGTCCATATAAGCCATGGACTGGAAAAACTAGGTGAGGCTGTCATTTTGGTACGCAGTGTAGTGATTATTATTTTTTTAATTCATTTGGTTCGTTAAGGTGCACCTGAGCTGTGGTGAAATGCTTGGAGCATAAGGGTAAAACATAAGCAAAAGGGTAAAACGTACCAAAACAAAGAGGCAGAATGAAACATAACAGTGAGGCAAGGCAAGATGCAACATAAAATAGAGGTACAAGCGCACTCCTCGAATCATCAATTTTGGATGAAATGAAAAGTTTGAAACTTTCGTCAGAACCGTTGTCGATAAAATTACGTAATCATCTGTCCGACCCGGTGATTTTTTTGTTTTGCTTTTATTTTTCGTTTCTGTTGACGTGGAGCTATCAAACTCATAGGGTGACCATATTTTGATTCATTCTTGCAGGAAACTGATTTTTTCGGAATTAAAACGCGTTTTTTGATGGTCCTGGTAGCGTCCTTTTAGAAAACGCTAAATTTGTGTCCCGGTTGTAAGGCATAAGACTTAAGCTTGAATGTAAAAATGTTACTCACGATGAATGCAAACAAATGCTCAAACGCAAAAAGAAAGTAGAAAATAAAAGACATGCAGGAAAACATAAGCGACTTAATGGTACACACGTTTGTGCCAATTTTACCACTTCCAAACGGCTTCACTTATTTCGCTACACAACATGCAAACCTCTTTGCACTATTTTTAGCCATCAGGAAGTAGCACACTTATGTGCGAAATTGTGATCGTGCAAAACATTGGCCACGAATCGGGAATTTGTTTAACTTGCTTAATTTGTTCTCGTTGATAAAACAAGATCAATTTCTATCAACTCTGGTTGGTTAATTATCAATACAATCGAAACCTCCTTTGTGTTTTCATTTGCGATACACACATATCCATTCGAGAATAGTGGTTCAAAATAATAATAATAATTATTATAAAAAACAGACTATAATACGAAAAAATGTCACTCAAAACTTAAAATAATATTATTCAATATAAAAATAACTGAGCGAAGTTCAGTTGTTTCCCCGTGTAATTTGTAGCAAGCGCAATAAAATGCTCGAATATCGATATTATTTTTATTTCAATTCGGTCACCCTGACCAGCCCGTTTAATTAATAATCTAATTAATGGCAGATGATTTCCCGTATGACAAATTAGATTTTATTTATTGCAAATCTCACTACCCTTGCGAATGCTTGTTCTCGTTGCATATCATTATCCCCCTTACAGTCGCGCTCGTCCTCAACAGCTACTCAGCACCAAGTGGAAATTCTTGACATCTTCGGCGTATTTTGCCACGTTCCTGCAATCTCGCAAAAAGAAAAACATCCCACCGCCAAAGCCGTCGTGCAGGAGCACCTCATGAAGATATTTGCTGCTGGCACGAAGGAAACCCCCTCTTCCGCTTCAGTCAACATTCCAACATTTCTACGCATCGGTGACCAATAAAACATAAATCAATCAACACCAGACACACGATCCTGTGCGGGGCTGGTAGTGTTTTATGAAAGATGGAACGGGGGGCATTTGTGGATGCTGCTACCACGCTTGGTACAGTGTGTAAGGAAACATAAATTAAATGATTTCCTTGAAAATAAGGCCTGTCAAAAACTACTCATATTTAAATATTTAAATCCCTACACACCGCAACCTGGACTCTCGCTGGAGTAGGTTTTGAAGTTAAATTTCACAACTCAACGCGCGTCACGTGAAAATTGTAAGTGCTTCCAAGGAAGCCATACTCTAGAGCCCGAGGCTGAAGCCATTCTCTCCCGATTCAGGTCAGCAGCAGGTCCGCAGAAACAACTTTTATTTCTTGTTGAACTTTTCTTCCTCACGCGCAACGGACGTTATGCAAGGTAAGAAAACGGTGCCCTAGAAGAGGAAACCGTCTGACCTGCCGCTTACGAGAGACCTTGCACAGGTTCATTCTGATAACGCGGAGAAGGCGCAAAATGACACTGCAGCTACATCTTGTTGTTCTTCACACTGGCCACACGGTGGTGGTTTATGGCGTTAGGCACATATGAGTAGAAGAGACAGAAGAAAAAACCTCCAGCAAAAAGATGCAAGCGGCGGCGCCAACGTCAATCCGGTGCAACAGCTCTTAAATGAAGTTGTTAATTAAACGAAACCCTCCATTTGCCGGCCAGGCAAGACAGATAGCATTTGGCCGATTATGAGTGTGTGTTGCTTACAGTCAATATGTTTTCTCCTCTTAGAAAAAAAACAGTGATTCAATTGTAGCGATGATAAGAAAATTTGGCAGACTGATTACATAACACAACATCCTGCATCAACGCACGGTGTGTGCTGCATTGACCTGCATCTTACAGACCGTTTCGATAAGCGAGCACACGATAAGAAAAAAATCGGCAACTAGGAAAGTTATACAAACTACGAGAAGCCATAAGCGTCTGGCGTTACTGCGTCATTGGAATAACTTCGTTCAAAACTGGCAAATTCTCAAAGCATTAAGTAAAAAAAGTACATAATGTACTACTAAGTTATCTAACAGTACCAGACATTTGATCATAATATTAACTTGGAAATGTGGAAAAACAGTTCATGAGTGAAAAAATCGAATTTGATCGACACTCAAAATTACAGCAGGAGAAAATAGTAATATAAAAAAACATTCAAGTTGAACCAACAACAAACAGTTATTCAAAATTTCACGCTGTCCAGTAAGTGTTTATACAGTTTATATATATTTTACTAATATGTCTAACATTCTATATTGTTTACAACAAGCCATTAAAAATTTTGTTTGATTATTCCCAGTTACTTAAATTTTTAAAGTAGTGTTTACTGATTTGATGACCGGTACAAATCCATCCTAAGTTGTTCAGTTAGTCCTGAACGAGTGATTATGTAAGCCGTTAGGGAACAAACTCGACGATAATCAAAATAGTTGTTTACGTAACATGCCCGCTGATATAAAATGTCTCCAAAAAAGTGAAATGTTCTTATGCAAGGCTTGGGAAGCCATGTTGTCAAAAAAAAGACGGATTTGATTACAAATTTTCTTTTGAAAAAGCATTAAAAAGGACTCTCCTGCTTTCACCACACCCTGGCATACCCTTTGTCTTTTCCGATGAAATCCACTCGCCCTGCAGTAGTCGAAATACCCGATTGTGGCCTTACAGGTTCAGCAATATTGCGGGTATCAATAGGAACATTTCTTGACTCAAAAACCCAGCCTGCACCAAGGTGTTTATGAACTACCACTTGGCTTCTCTCAAAAATGATAAAGTCAATGCGCTATTATCAATAACGGGTGTTTTTATAGCATAAATAAAACTAAGCAAAAATATAGGGAAAGTATGATAAGGTGTTTAAACTAGATACACCACCACCACCACTAATTTGATCCCTAACAGATAATTGGAAGACGGTAAATTATAGATCGGTGGTCATCAACCGTTCGTAATACCGAGGGGTGCCGAGACTCGGGATTCGATCCCACACCTAAGGCGTGGCGTTTTCTAGCGCTACTGCTTCGCCGCTCAAAAAATGTCCTGTGACCCACTCCAATGATGCAAACTTTCAAATTTGAGGATGGGATTTGAGGGCGATGGAAGTGGTAAAAAGAAATTGCACCATTTGCGATCCATTAAAAACAACTGCTTTACCCTGTTAGTTAACTTCTCTTATAGGTCACAGTGAATCATGAAATTCTATAATACCAAGTAATATTATACTTAACACACTCCGAGAGCTGCTTGAGAATACCAGTAGAATAAGAATTACAAAGTAAGCCACAACGACCGGCCAAATAAAAAGGTTTATGAATGAGCACGTGTTCGCTTGCTAAGGGCAAGACCCCCGTCCAGGGCCACCACTGCTCAGAGCCTTCTTCGAAGGCCGGTAATAAGTGTGGCTAAGCCATTTACAAACACAATCGGTAGAAGCTGCTATGCGCTCATCAACGCCTCAGCATCACGCAGAACGGCGTCTAGCGTTATCGTAGCTGTTTGGACTATTTAGGGCAACAACAACCATCTTGATTTGTCACTACTACCACCCAACTTTAGCGTCCCTTCGTGGCTTCCCTTTTGGGCTGATGTGGTGGTGTGACTAGCCGCGCGAGTGACGGATCATATCGTACAAAAATTGCCCCGTTTAACCCCTCCACGTCCCTACCTTCTGCCAGTGAAGCAAACCGATGGCGATGGTGATAACGCGACGCTAGAGATGGTACATCTTGTGGTCTCAACTTGAACCTGTTTGGCCCTATGTACACACACAGAGAGACCGTGTCCTCTAACAAGCCTGCCTAGTCGGGGATGGGAATTTGAAGTGTGTAAATAGACGTCCGGTGGGTGTCCCTCCTGTCGTCCTATGTCTTCCGCTGCCTGTTCCACTGCCAAATGGATAATCCCACAAACCGGCCCACGATGCGATCCTATAATCCGTCACCGTGACCAACAACAACAACGACAACAATCGGGCGGCGGAAGCTAGCTTAGTGGAGGGAAGAAACAAGTCCCTCAAGCCAGACGGAAGGTGATGGGGTGTGTAGCAACACTTGTCGCTATAAAGCGTCTATTGCAGGCTAGGCGTCGGTACGAACACCGCAGCAAACCTCGCTTGCCACTTGCAGAACAGAATACGCCGCGTTGTGTTGCGGTTAGAGGGAAGCCGCGGTGGCGTCGTGTCCGAAATGGCGTTTTCGAAACTTCCCTGCTCTGAGTGCGGTGTTGTTGTGTGTTGATATTAAATTGATATGATGCTTTTTAACAACGCGACCGCGGCATGTGGCATAACCTTCAGAAGCTGGTTGTGGATGTCGCTCTCGTTCCGTCACTCGCGGGTTATTTCTCTTTTTCCCTTTGCGTTGTTAGATTTGTTCGAGTTTTTGACGCAGTGACCACCAAACCACTCCTATCTGATAAGCCGAAGCGCCGCCGTTCAAGGCGAAACGGTACGCCGAGGTGGTGATCCTTCTTCTTTATCGTTTTCATGCGCTTACCCCAACCGTGGGGGCCGCTGCAACCAAAGAAACCTGTAGGGGGAAAACAACCCCTCGAGCACTCCAACAAACAGTTGAAAAACGCCACGTTTAGAGTATTTTATATTCACGACATCCCATGGGAGCCAGGCAAGTTAATTTCGAACGACTTTTATTTAGCTTCTAGATGGAACACACACAGAAGAGGACACAAAATGAGCTCCACATGCCCAAAACTACGTGTTTCAGCGAATAGCATCAAGCAAAGTACGCAATAAAAACCGCCAAGTGTAAGAAGACACTGCCCAAACGGCATTCAGCGTGTTTTGTTTGTCAACAAACAGCCAGGCAGTAAACAACTTCTTTCAATCGTGGTTCCAGCAGACTACGGGAACCATTGCCAACGAGTGATGATGTTGAGATATGAGGATCACAAATATTGGAAGTTGAACAAAAAATGAGAGACTTTGAAGCACGATTAAGTTTTCCATTATTTTCGATCGACCGATTTTTATTAGACGTCATAGGCAAAGTATGTATCGATCTCCATTAGGTCACGTAAAACTAAGGTACCCTTAAAGCATCTTAACACTTGTCATATGACGATCACGTGTTCTGATACTTTTAAACTAGAGCTCCGGACATTGCTTCAAAGTTAAAACATAACAGTTGAAAATTTCAGATTATTAAAAGCAAATACAGGGTGAGGCACTTGATGATTTGAAAATTCATTTGAAAAAATAAAATATAAACATATCAGCTTAGTTCTTATTTTTTACTTATAATAAGCTTTACAAAATGTTATTTCATGTGGTTTTGAAAACGATATCGAGCAAATAATGTTCCTCATTAAAAAACATTGTTCAACTCTTTTTTAGAAGTTTTGCTCCACTCTTTCGAGCATATCAATGGGCATGATATCGATGGCGTTGCGGATGTTGGCTTTTAGCTGTCCAAAAGTTCGTGATTTATCTTGGTAGACGTTGGACTTTAGATAACCTCATACAAATAGTCTCAAGGAGCCAAAACGTTGGAGCGCCGCGAGAATTGAGTACAGAAGGTACGTTGTGAAGCTACTACTGAAGGCTTCTTCTAAAAGTAGGCCTCGACGGCGAACGTACGCTGTTATTTTGTCCAAAGCATGATGACAACAAATTGGTGTGATAAAATTTTTTTTGGAAGCCCGTCTTTCGATTGAGACTTTTGCCATCTCTATCTGACAACATTTCGCAAATGTGGATGCAGTTTAGTCAACCAATTCT
>KE525092.1:274641-286675 GCA_000441895.2 Anopheles sinensis | reverse complement strand
ATATGATGGTCTCGATGACCGATACCGATAACCGAGGGGCAGGAGTGCCGGGTCCGGGGATCGGGCGCCGGGAAAGCATGTGCGGCCAGAGGGCGGACACGGACATGAGCGTACAAACGGCCGATTGTAAACTACGGGAAGTTAGATAAAGTGAAGAATTGCAGGAAGCGTTAAATTAACGCACCGATCGTGCCGCGTACGCAATGCTACGGTGTGCGGCGGCAGACACAACACCAGCGCGATTGGCCACCAACACCAACACCACCACCACCACCACCAGAGCGACCCTTAGCGGCCCTTTTCCGTTTCGGCAACCGCAAGGGCAATGTGGAAAGCGTTTTCATCCAGCGTCTGATATGTTCCGGTGGCGATGTTTGGCTGACCTTCCGCTTGCCTTCCCTCGTCAGAAAAGGGACTATCTTCATCGACCGTGGCAAAGATCACGGGATCAGAAAGGGCCATGCTGGGAAATATAGTTTGAGTCCTTTCCGCTGACAAGAGTAACAACAACATACAGACAAATGCGCACCCATCAACGAACAACCGTACGATTATAATGAGACTATCTGTCCTTTTCCTCTTTGGCCAGCTGTGGAAGAAGGATTTGCTCTACCAATTTGACCTGTTTCACATGGAATTTTAAGTACCCTTTTACACGAAAGGACAAACAAACATGAGACGATAGGCAATATTCTTATCGATCAGCTCGATCAGGGTTTCTACACCGGTTATTGTTATGGTAACTGCACATGGCAAAACAAACGTGCATTTAAAGCTCCCTTGGTTGAAACGTTCCTAGTTCTAATTAAATCAAAAGTTTAAAAGATGCAGCGGAAATAAGAAGTGTTTTCTCGCTATTTTTCATTAAATATTCTTTTTAGAAACTATTTGGATTTATGCTGAATAATGCAGGATTGTTCCTTAACGTAAGCATACTTTTTAATGCTCAACCAAACCCATGCTCTTCACTGGCATTTAATTGTATTATGTATGAACATTAAAAACATATAAAAAAATATAAATCAATTGAAATATCAGGTTATCACATTTAAAAATTTAATTATTTCTCGATTACGATCAAAACGGAGGACACAAATAGCACCACTCTCTCGTCTGTCATATCCTCAACGCAAACCCGATATATTGCAAGGCAACATCGTAACTAATATAAACATATTTTCTGGACTTTAGTTAATAGAAACCAAACGGATGGTAAGAACAAAACAATAGAGGAATACACTGAATTTTGTTAGCACCCAATAGATATCAATGATACTTAGCATCATATTTTCAAAGCTCCACCTATCTCGGACCTCTTTGAGAGTTGCGAATCGTAGACGATTTTCCATATGCAAATTTCCGGCATCTAGTCGAGTTCACATAACACCTTCATTCTGGCCGGGTTGGCACTTGCCAGCATGCATTCGCCGGGCGGAAGTGCATCGTGTTTGCGAAGATGGTTCGCACCTGTGAGTCAGCAAGAACCGTTCGTCGTTGCATAAAACGAAAAACTAAAACCGACAGCAACCAACCCGTGCGCAATGTGGAGTAGAAAAAGGATCCACACCCTGGGGGAAAGTGCTTGTCGTGTTTGTTGTCCTGAGCGCAATTAGCTCACTTTCGCAGGGTAAGTGAGATATTCTAAATATAGGACTTCCTGAAATAGAAGTTGAAAAAAAGGAACACCATGCTCTTTTTTTGTTCAATTGGAATTTTATTGTAGGGCAGCAAATATAAATCGAAGAGTAACCAATTAACCCTTATGTCGATGGTAAATAAAAATTGTATTTATACGTTGAACACGATTTGAAACACTATTCAACAATGCTGAAAATGTTATCAATCGTTATCAATCATTTTTTAAACATAAAATCAATAAAATCATTCTAAACAATCATTCTAATTCGATAAGTCGTTCAGTTTGAGCAGCTTCATTCATTTAATGTGTCCGTTTAAAACAACGTTTTGCAATTTATGAGGTTAAAGAATACCCGTGCTATCCGATTGTCCACGATTTGGTGAGAGTAAAGTTTGTTCCGTGATCTTGCTCTACGCCTAATGATCGTCAATCGTCAAACCCACTCGCGATTACGTTTATGTTTATCCACATCCGTAATCTCGACACACTCTCGTCATGTGTCCACCGTGGTTACATACACCCCGCCTTCCGAGATAAACGAGGCACAAAATGTTACTGATAGGGAAAATGTGGTTTCGTCATCCGGCCGGCCAGCGAACCAAGGGAGTGGGATTCTGACCCCGAAGATGGAAAGCCGAAAACGAAGGACCACAGCATGACAGATGACGCCGTCAATGATAATTATTTTAGGCATCTGCCGATTTCACAATAGGTAAACCTCCTTCGACGTGACTTGGACGGGAGCGGGCCCTCACATTGTTACCGGCCGGTGACGTAACGTCAGCCCCCTGCTCTAGCTGTTGCCAACTCGAGCACGTGCTTGCAAGAACGTAGGAGAATACTTACCTTTTTGATGAATGGCGTTTAAAATTGTGTATGAAATTTGTCGTTTTGCTTGAAACGACGTTTGAATCACGAGAGAGTCTCATTCATCCGGTATCGCGCACATAGTTCACGAAATCAAAACGTCAACACCGGTTAAATTTGATCGGTACTTTTAACAACTACTGAGCACAAAACATGGATGATGGAGCAAAACATTCGTTCGGTCGTACTTTCGCGCGATGCCAAGCTATGGTTCCGCTTCTAAAAGACGCCACCAGCTAAATTGGTATAAGAATGCGCGCACACCGTACCGCGAGCGATCGTCGACGATTACATATGCGAATGGATGCAAACACTGTGTTCGTTCAAAAAAGAACAGTACCGGGGCGGGAATGAAAAGTACAACAGGGTGAAAAACAAAAAAAACCCAACAACAACCCATAAACACAAACAGACACTGCATCGATCGTGGTGCCGCCACACCAAAGTCGCGGAGATCTTCTTCCACACATCCGCGACCAACGATCGAGGCCAAACGGTAGTGTACGGGATTGAACCTTCGCCGGGGGTAACGAGATCAAGACGGTAACGGATGGATGTTGCCGTAAGTAGCAGCCGCCGGCGCGATTGCGTCCGTGGATTTCGGAGTATGCGTGACTGTTGGCGGCGCCTTGACTGTTGGCAGCATGGTGGGCGACCGTTTGGGGGAAGTTAAAATAAAACAAAAAAATACCATACAAACACACAGAAAATCTGCCGAGCTCTAAACGCCAAAATCGAAACTCGCACGTCATCGACAGAAAAAAAGGAGTCAGTGAACAGGCAAAATCGAATCTAGAAAATAGCGAACAAATTCACTTCCCGTTTCACCGTTTCATGTGGCTCGTTCGCGCAAATACTAATTTAATTGCTGAGCTTCTCTTCACCCTCGACGGCAACCCCCTTCCTTGGCGTCGAACGAACGCAGAGCATTGAATAGAAATCGCATTCGATACCGATTTCGATTCGACACTTGTCGCGTCGCCAAAATAGTCGCTTCTCAGCCAAGCGTCGCTGGTTTAGTAGATAACGGCGGCCTCGAACCAGAGGGAGGCCAGAGGAAAAATAGAGAAATAAGGCAACCCCCCGGCAGCACAATGGCATCTCGCGTGTGGCCTTTTTGGCCATGTAGTGTTGTGCTTGACGAATCTTTCACTGAGATTCATTCATATCAATCTTCAGAAAAGAGTGATTCGATTCACAAATCGAATTTTGGATCCGAGTCGTGAGATTCCTGAATCACCAAATTCATGAATCTTTCACTAGCTTGGATCAAAGGACCAAATAAAAACAAAGTACCCACTCTTCCAATTTCATCGTTTGCATTTTGTTGACTTTTTTCTTTAATCTTTGAAGATTACCGAAACTTGGAGATTTTTGAATCTTTGAAGATTCATGAATCTCGAACATGAAGATTCTGATTCATTAATTCTTTTCCAAGATTCAGATTCATGACTCTGAATCAAATTCACAGAACATCAAATACACGTGCTGTGAGCAATCCAAGTAGAATGGGAACACTGAGTTATGTTGGGAAGTTATATGTATGATGCGTTTGAGATTTTCAGTGTCGAAAAGTGAATCTGTGATAAAAATTGAGCTAATTGTTGTTCAAGTTTCAATTTCATTGCCATTCATTAATCATCACAATCATGAAGGAAGCAGCACCAACAAACTGGTACAATTTCCAACAGTCAGAAGCATTAAAAATGTTTATCATTCTCTAGCTTGACCATTTTTTATATACCATTTTTTTTCCTTTGATTATTTAGATCACTGCAATATTTTGTGAATTTTTTTTATATCTTTCTTCTACTTTGGGAATACTAAGATACTTAAAAATTGATATAAAACAAAAAACACAATCACAGACATTTTTCAAAACCGTGTTTTATGTCTCAACAGCGTGTAAACCTTGGAAGTGTTTTTAAGTGTTTAACAAATTTCAGAGATTCTTCTAAGAGAAATATTTGATAAATAATAATGTATGTTTGATGCCTTCGGTTGTACCACTGTGCCTGGGGGGCCCTGAGCAAATAGAAATAACACACGGACACATATCGGTACGTTTACGCGCAGCGGAATCTTCTATCAAACGAGACGCGTGTATCACAGATTGCCATGCCCGACGATTGCCGCAATCCAACCTCCGGGACCGGCTTCTAGTCACCCGCCCCTTACCCTCGACATGTTGTATGTTGTGCACATACAAACACAGGATGGCGAAGCAATGCGTGACGGCGTCAGCCGTCGCCGTCGCCGCCGCCGCCCGAAAAATCACCGGGCAATGATGATGACGATGACGATACGGTTCATTTGAGAGTTTTTACTAGTTCTTTTTTCCTCCCTAATACGCTGCTTCTTTCGTACCAAGCCGGGGAGGCGGTGGTCACATGGTCCCGGTTGGTTTCCCCACCCGTGCGTACGCAATCATCTATCAAACATTTAACGAGATGCACTATCATCGCATCGTTCCACACTCCAGTTCCAAGCGAGATAGGAATTAAATGGAATCTCCGTACGCCCCAGTCAACGGCGCAACTACGACGCCGCAGTTCGTAGCATCGTTATGTCAGTGGATTCTACTTTTTCCCCTCGTCCCATTTCAGCACCTCTCCGTTCTCCTGCCAAGGGTATGCTGTAAACAACTAGGCAGCAAATCGACCGAATGTGGCCGTAGCATGCTGTGGTGGTTAGGCTAGGAACGCACACTTTCAGAGGAATCCGAAAAAAAAGATTGAATCACCAGAAGGTGCAAAAATTTAATTACCAGTAAAGCAGATAGCGTTTATTCAAAGAATAAAAAAGGGGCGATGCTTACTTACCTTTCAAAACAAAACGTGGACAACTGCGTTGCCTTTTTTTTGCCAGCACGTCACACGGTGGGTGTCCGGAACCACGCGGAAGGGGTGTACCACACCGCGGTGACCCAGAAAAAAAATCAACACAACCAAACGAACAACCGACACGACGGCAGCATAGGCTGTGGGGAGGCCACGCAAAAAAAAAACAGACGCAATCCGCCGTGGCGTCTCTGCTCTCAAACCACACCGCGAACCAATCCCTCCCTCTCGGTTGGTTCTGTCCGTACGTCTCGCACGCAAAGCGTCTCCCGTACACGTGGATAGTTTGCTAATTTCGCTTTCACGACACACGCCTGAAACACCAAGAACGAATTGTCTTTTCTTCCGCTTTGCATTCACATTAATCACTTGGAAACACTTTTCACGACACACCGCTAGAAGACCGTATCAGAAATTTTCAGTTCAATTACGATGCTACCAAAGCTGCCGATGCTGCTGCTGCTGCTGCTACTTCTGACGCCGCCGACCGTGTGCTGATACTACAACCGTAGTGTGCGTCCACTTCACGGTATCTAATCGAACCGTGTGCCCTCCCGCAACGCCTTGACACTCGAACCGAACAGCAAAACAGGCACTGGCGAGACGCAGATGTGTGTGTGTACGGTTGGAAACGCACAGGAAAAGTGAACGGCGCGAGGTCAGTACAAATTTTCGGCCAGCGCAAAAGGAAAGCGAAAAGATGCTTCGAACCAGGACAGCACAGGCACACCCGAACAGCGACCATCTACACGGTTTTTCTCGCCGGGACATCCAACGCCGCACGGCAGCCAAGCAGGTCAGCCACTGAACTGAATCTTGTAAACCGGAGTGGAAAACATTTCCGCACTGAACTTTGTTGCCTCAGGCAAACAGAACACGTAAAAAAAACGATTGAAAATTTTAAAGAATGAATTAGCTCACGATCGTGTCATTTACTTACCAATAGATTGGAGCTTCCTTCAACAAGTTTACACTTTGTTCAATTGAAATTTGTATCGGAATTTGTTGTAGCTGTCAGGTAGAAGGCGGTTTGTTTACATCACAACTCGCCGCGAGCACGTGCTTCGGGAGAAAAAGCGGTCGATGTCACGCACACAGCTGCAGCGTTGCGCAAGTAAACAACGGCAACTGACACTGACAGTTCGAACTGTCAAAACAAAAGCCCGGCGGTCGAATCGTGAGTTTTTCATAAGCCGTTCATGTAATCACTGCCGCTTCAGCGAGCAGATCGTTTCGATTTTGGCAGTCGGGTTCGTTCGATTGTCGTAATTAGTTGTAAGATCCTGTTCGATCCTCTCGTGGTGGTGGTTTGCTTAAAAATGAATCATCTACGTGCAGTAATCACCCGACACCATCGACTGTGCGCCGTAACCGTCGGACGTCGTGTGCTTCAGCGGGCGGCCGGAACCAATTTCCCAACGGTTCCACCACTGTTTCCCACTTCCCTTGCCACCCGGCTACTGTCGCAGTCGGTACGCCTTTGCCAAACGGTACCACAGTCCGCCGCCAGTAAGAAAGACACCTCACCGCCCGTCGAACGCAAGCCGGTCACCGGCAAGCAAACGAAGGACAGTGCCACCCTCATCGAGGAGCTGCGTTCCGATGCGATCGTGTACCGCCGGGTGCAGCTGGAAAAGTTGAATCAGCTGCTCGCCAAACCGTACGAAATCCCTGCCGATGGGTACGAGTTCCTGCTGCAGTGCTGCGGTACGCTGCTATGCTCGGAAACGCTCGAGACGCGGATGCGAGTGTTCGAACAGTTTTGGTTTTACCTCGGCGAACCCCGGCTCGCCCACTGGAAGATCCTGCTGCAGGTGTACCGGGAAAACGAGCGTACGATCGACGATGTACCGGCCCTGCTCGAGAGTATGGGCCCGATCGAGAAGGATGCCGAACTGTACCAGGCGCTGCTGGCGGCGCTGGCCGAAAAGGGTGACATCGCCGAGATGAAGCTGGTGCGCGACATGATGAAGGAGCTTAAGATTCCATTGACGATCGAGCTGATCAATCTGATGATCCGCGGGAACGGTCGGGCTGGCGATCTGGACGGTGTGCAGATGGTGCTGGAAACGATGAGTGCCGCGAACATGTCGGCCAACGGCGAAACGTACGGTGAGCTGATGATAGCGTTCCTCCAGGATGGTATGGCCGATCGGGTGCTTAAGATGCTACGCGAAAAAGGCTCCCAGTTGAACGAGAAACACATTCTGGAGCTGCTCAGCTTGGCGGTGGAGAAGACAAACGGCGAGATGGTGCGGGTGCTGCTGAAACTCCTACCGGAGGAAATTACCAGCGAGGGTAAGATTCATCCGGTGCTGAGAAACGTCCTCAGTGGACTCGTGCATTCTGGTCACTACGAAGGGCTTCTGATGCTACTGGAAGAACTTCCGCCGCCACAGTTTCTAGCGAACGAAAACACGGACGGGTATGCAACCTTCCTCATGGTGGACATGCTGCGTCACAATGCACCCTTCGAGCGGTTGAACAAACTCCTGGCGATGCTTGTTCGCACCGAAAGGAATCTAAGGGCGTACCATGTGGCCTGCGAGTGTGCGGCCAAAGCAGCCCATCCATCGTTTTCGCGCCTCCTGACCGCCCTGGCACCGCTCGAATCCTTACGGCCACACTACTTCTGGCCACTGTTCCTACAGCGTGCACAATCCGACGGCGAGGCCGGCATTCTCGGCGTGCTGAAGTTGATGCAAAAGCTAAAGGTTGAACCGGACGAAGAAACGATCACACTCTACGTACTGCCCAAACTGTCCGTCACGCTCAAGGACTCCCGGACGGCACTGAAGATTCTCGAAGACTGCGGCGTTCGTACGGCCGTCCTAATGACGCCGTACGTATCGCACCTTCTCTACCAAAACCGCTTCGACGATGTGCTGACGATCGTTCGCCGCTACCCGACCAAGCTCGACACGGAAACGCTCCTGTGGCCGTTGATACTGCAGGCGAACGTCAACCGATCGGCGGCCCACCAGCGAAAGCTTTGCGAGCTTATCCGGGCGCTGAAGGATAAGGCGGCCGATCCGCGCCATGATCTCGGTGGGCAGCTCGTGCTGGAGGTGATAAGCAATAAAAAGTCCAAGCACGACACCAACAGCCTCCGCTCGCTGCTGAATGAGTACGAGAAATTCGAGATCCGGCTGTCGCGGATGGCCGCCGGAGTGTTGAAGACTCATTTCGCCCGCGGTCCTCCGGGAACGGCTGGAAACCCGGGCGCCTCCGAGCCGATCGATAGCTTACTCAAGAAGCTTACGGACGAGCAGCTAACGATTCTCTCGAAGGAACTGTTCGATACGATCAGTGTGCACCCGCGGGACATGAACTACGATGAGCTCGAGTGCCACCTGGTGGAGCTTGAGCAGAAGAAGCTGAACACGCGCGGTGTCCTGCGGCGACTGTTGCAACTATGTGTTCGGGAAGGTCGGCACAAGCGTGCCCTCGAGCTGAAGCAACGGTGCGACCAGGCAAAGGTGGAGCAGAGCTCCGGCATGCTGGCCTCGCTTGTCGAGCTGTACACGAAGGTGGGCGACCCGGAACAGGCCGGCCGTACGCTCGAGCAGCTGAAGAAACAGTTTCCCGGTTTCATCGTGGACGATCACAAGATCATCGATTATGCCGCACTGCTGATCGAGCGCGGACAGCTCGATGGGGCGAAAAAGGTGCTGCGAGAACGGGCCACCACCGGAGGGAAACTGCGCGGGGCCGACGGTGGCACTACCGGCAAAAACCTCTGGAATCTCCTCACGAACACGGCCCAGTGGGCAGCCAAGGAGCGTCGAAAACAACCACCAACAGCAGATGCTGCTGCCACCCCGAACGCCACCCGGAAGATGTTGGATTTTCTCGTCGAGCTCGGTTACTGCACGTACGACAATACGCTGCTCGGGCCGGTCCTGAGGGAGTACCTGCTAGCTGGGGAGCAACGGGCCGCCATCGAAGAGTTCCAGCGCATAGCGAAGGAAAAACGTCGCACACCGCTACAGCTGGAAATAATGACGCTTCTGGTGCGGCTCACGAACGGCACCGAACCGGACATTCCCAGCGAGGACGCCAAGGCGCTGCTCAGCGAAACCATCCAGCTGGTGTCGCAAATTCACGGCTCGGTCAACACGAACAACACGCTGATCGTGGCGCTGGCGGAGGCCGGCACCGAGGCTCAGCTGCGCCGGATGCTGATCAACCCGGAGGTGCGCATCAACCACGAGTACATACTAACGCAATGCGAGTTTCTCGTCAACAGCGGCAAGCTGGACGTGTTGCTGCGGTTGGCCAAGTGCAGCAAGGGGCTGGCGAACGTGCGGGAGAATGACTTCCTGCAGCTCGTGCTGGCGCAGTACGTGCGCGAGAACAACTGCGAGGCTGCGGTACAGCTTTTCCAGCGGCTGATCAACGACGAGGACGAGCTGAAGATAACGACGGAATTCGCCCGCAAGCTGTCCGATTTGCTGGAGGCGAACAACTACGAAATACCGGCGAACTTGCAGATGTACCTTAAATGACCAAGCGAAACCACGGGAGGGCGGGTGGGTGAACGAGCACTTGTCGTAGGGAACTAGTCTTCTTCTAACAACAGAAAAACAGTGTATATAAATTAAGGAGGTGGAAACACAGTTGGCCATGCGTTTCCATAACAGTTTAGCATATTGATAAGTCAAAGGCAACCAATTAGCGGCGACGATGGGAATAAAAATGACTCGATTTCGAAGCTAATGCAGTTCCATTTTTTAAATACAATGACACGAAAGAATAAATGGGGCCACGTAAAAATAGCACCATCCATGGGACGCGCAGTCGAATGTCGTATGTTTTTCATTGATCGATCGTTTGATGCTATTTTTATGTCTTCATCGTGATGCCTTGCTGTTGATGCAATGCAAATGCAAACACATTTTAATTACACATGTGATTACAATGTTTCAGAATCGTACAGTGGAAATTAGCGAGCCTTTCAAGGGGTGTTTACAAAAAATCAAAACCAATTTCTCATCAGTTTGGTTGCCCATTATCTATTTTCGAGCTAGGATACGGGAATTGGTCCCGGAAGTATTGAAGATTATTTTCCAAAACTGAACTTTTGAGGCCTTTTATAAAAGGCGTACTTTCTCCGATAACAATAAAGAGTTTCAGTAAGGTTTGAGACACTAAACTCATGTCAATAGTATCAAACTCTGTCTGATCTTCATTTGCGTCATTAAAATCTTTTGAAATTTGGTATTAATAAAAAACAGCATTTTATTATTTTTCACTACGTAACTTTGAGAGGAAAATTATGTAAAGAACACAAAATAAAATATGATCTAGATCGCTTTAAACGTTATCTAAAAAAATGAGCTCCCGGCTACAATTTACGTTCTTTCCATTGCGCCTCGCACACAAAGTTCTACACGCAATCGCTTAAGTTATCGAAATATATATATATTTATATATTTATGTACTTTTTTGCTGCATATAAACAACAAGATACCACCGGCTAGAATTACGTCCCATTACTTTAACTACGAATATCGTACATTGTATTAATTATCTTTTCTTATATGTTCGGCTTGCTTAGATGTCCGTTTCTTTACAGCCATCTCTCATTACAGTGCATTCATCAAATGGTAAAGATCTAATCTTGTTCTTGCAGTATGTGCCCGTACGTTGTTTCTTTTATTTTCTTTTTCGGCAACACGTGCCACATACCGAACCGACACAATGTATGATAATTTAATGTTCACATTAAATACACTTTCCCATTTACTAATCGAAGGGAGTTTGCGAGGGGATGCTCTTAGCATCCCTCGAATGGGAGGAGGGAGGTAACACAGGCCGCTGACAACGATTCGCGGTATCATTGGGAAGTGAACTATCGATCGTGCGGATCGCTTGTTTGATCTTTTTTTTAGTGCCATTTTGTTTTGTTTGCATCTCGCAGTGAAACACAAAAAGTTTTATTTAAAAACAAAAATCTACGAAAACGAACAAAAAAAACATATAAACGGCTTATCTAAACCTAGATACTATTATTATTATTCCGTTTTATGAAACACAGGAAAGAAAAAATACTAGTCTTCACACGGTTTATCGCATTCACATTTCATCAGCCGGCACGAATCCAACTCTCTTAGGTATAGAAGTTACGGCTAGGGCGAAAAAAAGAAGAGTAATATAAAATTTAATCACATTTTTTTATGTACTTTTTCCAACAGTTCCAACGGTTGGCCGTGCTTCGCATTGGCTGCGAATTGTCTCCCGGAGGCAAAGAAAAAAAAACAGGGTGCTTCCGAACAAATTTTAGTGACGACAAAATTGTTGGAATTGAAGATTTCGTTTTGTTGTGTTTTCGGTGATTTAGTTAATGAAAAAGGGCTTGATGATGATGGCACCTCAAACATTCCAAATGCGGTGAGGGGCGGATGTTAGGATCGGTGAGTGAGGGTATGTATGGGAAACACTTGGGTACATGTGGGGGGCATCGCATTTGAACGACATAGGTTTGTGTGCGCATTTAATCTTCCGCCGTGTAGCAACCGTTGCATACACGGACATCGCTCAGCCAACCGCGCTTCGGGACGGGCCGGCGATTCTGCGAGCAGCTCGCACAAACGGCATTCCCACACGCCCGGCAGTGGTGCCTTCGCCGATCGATCGTCCGATACGCGGAGCCCGAAGACGAAGTGGAGCGTGCGGATGATGGCAC
>KE525092.1:212693-259698 GCA_000441895.2 Anopheles sinensis | reverse complement strand
GTCCTTTTTTTTGTCTCTTTCTCCCCTCAACAGAGCACAGGAGGCCAAATCGTCCTTCTTCCAGCGTCAGTTTTGCAGCGGACTGAAGCTGTTCCGCAACATCACCAGCTGGCAGGGAATGCTGGCCGATTCGGCACTGAACGAACTGGCGATCGGGTCGCTGCTGAACCGCTATCTGCTCAACGGGATGCGCGTCTGCTCGCCGACCGACGCCATCGGGAAGGCGTCCACCATCGTGTACACGTTGCCCCGAGTCTGGCTCAGCCCGTCCGGGTTGATCGTGCAAAGTTTAGATCAGTTCGTCAACATGTTACGACTGTTGGAATCTCGGCTTGACCCAGCGACGCCTCCCAATGGGTATGTATCGGAAATTGGACCACGATTGATTAGTTTCATATGATCCGGAGTTTAATTATCCTTTTTTTATTCCACTTTTCCTCTCCAGGGAACTAATCGAACAGATACACATAATACTGTCCAGTCTGCACGTGGTTTCAGCGTAGTACGGAAGGTGGTGGATGGACGGGACTCTTCCTCTTTGGTGTAACGGCACTCTTCGGTCATGCCCATGTCCAGGAAAGGGTCCTTTCCCGGCGTAAACTCGGCCGGCGTCTCGGTTTGTACGGACATCGGACGTATTAATTAACGAAAGCAATGAAGCGAAGATGAAAGTTTGATACGCCATGTGTCTGTGTGCTCTACTGGCCTGGCCCCCTCCCTCTCGACCTGGACCTGGTGGTGGTGGTCGAGAGTTTTTCTTTTTGATAACTGTTTATATACGCAAATGATATCACATGCACGAAAATAAAATCCATATGCTCTGAAGCGTTATGAATGACGTTAAATTATTTCTGCACGCGATCAATCGATCAATCGATCGATCGATCGATGATGAAAGCGAACCTAAATACACAAACCGACCCAACAGCCAGTCGAGTTTGTGCCCGATTCCCGAACGAGATTCTCAATTCCGACGGTCCGACCTTCCCTGTCGCCCCCAACCTCTGGCTTTCTTTGTCCCAGAAAAGGCTCGCCGAATGGATGAGAGCGTTTGTTCCAATAAATAAATCATAACGATGATGATGTCATCCGTCATCATATGACATCTGCGAGGATTCGTTTCATGCGCCCTCCCCTTTCCAATGCCGCCCTCGTTCTCCTCCTAGGGGGGTTATTTTAATCGAGCCTTAAAATAACTGACCCCACGACGGGGGCGGTGGACAAAGTTCGAGATTTCCGAAAAAAAACAAAAACAAAGCGACTTTGTGACCTTCCGATAGTTGGGCGCCGTTCCGGGCGGACAATCAATCAGGCGGTGCAGGACCCGCCGCCGGCTCGTAATGGTGATAGATGAGCCAGGGCCAGGACGAGAGGCGTGATCTAAACTGCATTTAGCCCTGGCGCCGACGGTCCAATCAATCACCATGTCGTAGTCGTGGTTCTAAATCAACTTTTGTTGAAAAAAAAAATAAAACAAATTTAAAAACCAACGAAACCCTGTAAAACTCCATTGAGGGCGGTTCAAGCGGGTGGTGAAGTGAAGAATAACTCCAAACAATCATGCACTGATGAGAAAGCAATGTAGCAAGAAGATTGTCCAATGGAATGGAAGGACTTCCAATTTCTGCCGAAATTTCTTATCACCTACTACGAAGGCTCGTCCACTGATTGTTGGCTTTCATTCATACTCTCCCGTTCCGGTAGCGGTTCTGGGTTCTATTCATACTCGGTTGCATCATTCATCCTGTCCTGTACTGGACCAGGGGGAAATGGTGAGCCCTAGCGCCACTAACGCCGAGCACAGCCGTTATCAGCGTTTCTTGGAATATTCGACCAAAACAACATCACTCCGCGTGTGTGTCGAATGTGGGATCAACGGGAACGCATCACCGGAAGAGAGTTCCGGCCGGTCGTTCAGTAGCGTCTAATACGCCGGATAGTACGGACGTGATCGGGAGGAACTACGGACTCTATCATCGCCTCCTCGTCCAACGCTCTGCCAGTCGATCGATATTTGTCGCCGGTTGACCCCGAAGGTCGGAACGGCGCACACCAACGGTCAAAGTGGTTAAGTGGCTCGAAGATCGCGTTCCGATCGCGGATCGCGTACGTCCCGGGTCCGTACAGAGCCAATTGAGAACCTCGCGAACTTCCCGACGATCGTCGGGAGAGGATAAAACCCGGCAGACCGATGCTGGCCGTCAGTTATGTTGAGACGCTCGTCCGGTTAGGAGCGTCCAGGAGCGATATCTAGACCCAGAAGTTGGGAACTTCCTATCCCCGTTGGAAAAAAGAACCTCTGAGAAGTTCAGCTGGTGGTGAAAATGTTCCGTAGTGTTTTAATTTAAAGCCTCAGTTCTCTGTGAAGTGACATATAAGAAGAAAGTCCTAGAAGTGATATAAGTTTTTTGGAGGACCCACAAGAAGAACAGCTAGTGAAAGTGACGGGAGTGATCATTGCCAATATGGCTTTCGTTAATCGACGACGGTCGTCTGTGCGAGTTTTTGGTTAGTAGACGCCAACAGTTGTTTCCCGTGGAAGCTGTGTTCCCTAAAATTATGGATCTTACGGACAGACCAAGTCGTTCTGCCAGGTTCTGCGAGTGATACAAAAAAATGGTTTTAGAATTCCAAACTCCTGCAGAATGATCGCAGTACTTCAAGAACAAATCTGATGTCTGCTTTTTCGGGGCAGGGAACTTATCGGACAGTAACGATCGGCGTGGAGTTCACCCGTAAGGAACCCAGTCCGTGGGTCCCATAATGCTCCATCATTCAGCCGAACCCAGGGCGAGGAATGGCTGTAATTTAAAACAGACCACCCACACCCGTGATAAGCAAGTACTGTGCTGTAGTGTAGTCCCGATCTCACATTCCATCTCAACCCTCCGCCGGGTTGCATCCTCTTGCTGGCGCCCTCGCCCTCGCCCTCACCAGTTGTCGCTTTCGTTGACCTTTTGACCAGCGTTTTATTGCTCAACTCGATGGCCTATCATCAGCTCGGTTGAACGTTCGGTTGGAGAAAGATTTGTTTCCAGCTGAGCCGAGGGAGCACTGATAACCTTCCGGCCTAACCCCGGCTAACGGATAGGGGTTGGATTGTGACTTGGCCGTTACGCACGAGCGCACACGGACCGAGCGATCGGCTCACGTTAACGTCACATGCCGAACACGACTGCCGGAATCCCATTTGCCTTTTTATGCTCCCGATGCGTCATGCGTTCGGACACGGTCAAGGATCGGTTGTTGGTCGAGGTTTTTCTTATCTCCCGAGGTGGGCTTCAGTTCAGGGTATATGGATTTCCATCGGGTTCAAACTGGATTTGGGAAAGAAGCGGCGCCACACGGGTTTTATCACGATCAGGTATAATCTTTGGCTTATTACTTTTTGACTGGATTATTACTTTTTAAAGAAAAGTAAATATATTTGTTTGGCCATAAGCTTTCTCAAATCCTCTATCCCAGCTTCACCCATTTCATCCCAATTGTAGATTGTAGAACATTTAGGAAAATCCCGTTAGATTAAACGGACGGACTCTCCGAGTGGAAATTTTAATTTGTGGCATTTGTGCCCTTCACTAGTTTCATTTTCGTAGGGATTATTTTTCTTAATTAATAATTTGTCTTTAATGTCTACGGATTTTCATCGGGTTTAAAACTGGATTTGTGAAGGAACGGGCGCCACACAGGGATTTTTAGAGTTCTTCTCATGCACTATTTCAAACTAAAAGTAGTGTAGATAAATTTCCTTTATAAAGAATAGTAAATATTTTTGTTTGAACATGAGTTTTCTTAGATCATCTCTCGCAGTGTACCTCATTCCATCACAATGTTTAAAAAATTGTAGATTGTAGAACAGTTGGGAAAATCCCGACGGCTTAGACGGAGAGTGGAAATTTTGGTATTTCTGTTCTTCATTATTTGCCCGTGGGAATTTGTTTTTTCTAAATAATTTGAGTTTTCAAGGTCATAATAAATGTCTTTGAATTTTTATTTCTTACCGTTCTCGTAATATTTTAACCGATTGTTGGTTAATGTAGTTCAGGAAACATCTTGCAATAAAATGAAAAGGAGCACAATGGCACTAAAAAAACGTATAAATTACATTTGAAGGAAAACCTTGATAAAACTGGCCACTTTGAGCAAACCCAAGCCGAAGGGGCCTTTATGTTCTGGCTCCATGGCTCCTTCAAATATTATCACCATCTCACACCGCATTCCTTCTGTGCGACTTCTGTAGCTCTCCTGTGTGCCGCACTGCTCGGCGACGTCTGCCATGCGTTCGATATCTTTCCACCGAACTTCGACATCCGGTATCGGCTCGAGACGGACGTCACGCTGGTGCCGGATGTGCACGCGACCGACAACTACATGTGGTACCTGAACGGTTATCTGCGGGTGCATCGATACGATGCCAAGAATTTGGCCGCTACGGTAAGTCCCAGGTTTCCCAGGTTGTACTTGTACCTTTTCTACCAAACGTTATGTCTTAAAGGACAGCTCTAACCGACACAAAGGTCTAAAGAAAATTATCAACCATGATATGATCCAAAAAATGGTTTAAAATATTAAATTTCTTTCCTACAATTGTATAAATTTAATAATTTCAATTTTAATTTCAACTTGGAACTCCTGATCTTTCCTTGGTTTTGATTCCATTACATCCTTCACGATCAACTCGAACTGTAGATCGAACTGGACAAACATCACATACCGCAGAGCGAGGGTGACGTGTCGGCCCTCCTGCAACCGTTCCGTATCGCGATCGCCAACGACACGATCCTGAGCGTGCAGTTCAAGCTGAACGAACCGATCTGGTCGGCAAACATCAAGCGAGCGCTAGCCTCACTCCTGCAGGCGCACGGTGACGCCCCGGGGGCGTACGTCGTCGACGAGCAGGGCATCTTCGGCAGCTGCCCGACCGAGTACTTCGTCGTGAACAAGTCGAACGTGTTCGAGATCTCCAAAACGTACGGCATGGATCGGTGCACGATCTACCGCGGGGCGATCTACCTGACGCGCAGCAACATCCCGCAGAACCACTGCATCCCGAACAAGCAACCGCAGGCGATCACGTCCCGCATCGCCAACTATAAGCTGCGCAAGATCGAGCCGTACCGGTACATGCTGACCGAGCTGGATGGCACGATGCGGACGAACATCCGGACGCTCGAGTCGTACTACCCGCAGTTCCTGTACTCGCGCGTGGTGCTGCGCTACGAGCGGCACGAGGTGGTGAACGAGTCGGCCACAGCACGTACCGGTCCGGTGGTCGATATCGTGAACGGCATGTCGCTGCTGTTCAGTCCGATCCTGTTCGACAGTCCGGATCTCGAGGCGACCGGGGGACGCAGTCCGAAGTCGAAGGAGCGACTGATCAAGCGTACCGCTAGCCTGCTGAACGCGATGGCCGACAATCTGGAGACGGTCGATAACAAGCTGAAGGAACCGTACGACGAGACGGTGTCGGAGATCATCCGGCTGATGGGCACGATGGATCTGGAAACGCTCAAGCAACTGTACGAGGAGATCGATCTGGGCACGTCCTACCGGCAGGAGACGGCGCGTAACATTTTTCTCGAGATCGTACCCCGTACCGGAACGACGTCGACGATCCTGTTGACGCGCGATCTGATCATGAACAAGCAGGTGAACCCGATGACGGCGGTTCAGCTGCTCATCTCGCTGCCGTTCTACATGGCCGAACCGTCGCAGGAGCTGGTGAAGGAGTGCGAGGTGTTCCTGGAGGTGGGTGCGGACCGGCCGGACATTAAGCACGCGGCAGTCCTCAGCTACGCCACGATGATCTACAACACGTTCGTTGCGGGCAAACTGACGGCCGATACGTTCGAGAAGTACGTCAAGATGTACTTTGATTTGTTTTTAAGTGAGTTCAGCAGGTCCGCTCCGATCATGTGATCTTGTCCTGATCAACGTTTGCCTTATTTATCCGTTTTCGCCTTAACAGATAGCTTCGAGTACGAGCAGCAGATGCTGTACCTCGAGGGTCTCGGTAACCTTCAGCTGGAGAATGTGGCCGAATATCTCGATCCCATCATTCGCGCCGACTATCCACAGAACACGGACATACGCTTTCTGGCGATGCTGGCGCTCCTTCCAACGGCACACCTGCGGCCCAACCAGGTGTACGAAACCTACTGGCCCATCTTCCACTCGCGCACGAGCCCCCTGCAGCTGCGGGTGGCCGCCTTCACAATGCTACTCTTCTCCAATCCGACGCCCGGTCGGCTTCTCGGACTGTACAGTGTGATCCGCACGGAGAACGATCCGCACATGATCAACTTCTATCGCACCACGGTGCTGAGTATCTCCGAGACGACCTATCCTTGCTATCAGCATTTGTACGTAGAAGGGGCGAGACGTCCAAGGGAACCAATAATGTGATGGTATGTTTTTTCTCCATTTACATACCAGGAAACTCCTGCTAGCGTACATGACCCGCCAGTTGCCGGACGCACCGGCGCCCAAGTACTGGGTTACGGGTAACTATCTGTTCGACTACCGCGACCGTAAGTTTCACATCGGATCGATGCTCCAGACGATGCTGATCGGTAGCCATCAAACCGATTTACCGATGATTGCATCGCTCAAGTTCGACACGGAAGCTCTCGGGCGGTTTACCGGGCAGCTAGGGGTAAGTTGGACCATCAGAAAAATCGTGTCGGAATGTAAGAAATATCCCCCCGTTTAGCTGTACATTAAAGCGCGTGGGTTGAGCGATGCCGTCATAAACCGGCTGACCACGTTCAACTCAAGCCACCTTAAGCTGGATCGGTTAAGTAGCATTCTGAAGGCGATGAAGCTGTCTACGATCAGTCCCACGCCGTTGCACTTTGAGTTCATTGTACAGTTTGAGGGAAAGGCGGTACTGTGCTATCATCTCAATCAGACCACGTTCCACAATCTTACCGATGGAAATAGTAAGTAAAAAGATGGATTTTGTTGATATACCTGGTGGGACTTCAACTTTATTCTATCAACATACGATTCCGAGTGTAGTTATCAACCGGATCAACCTACTGCGGGACAGCCACGTCAACATGCAGATCGTACGGCGTCCGTTCATGATCAAGTACGCACTGCCGACGCTGATCGGTACGCCGGCGGACATCCTGATCGAGAACACGGTGCTGGCGACCATCCGCGGCAACACCACCCAGCAGACGATGCTGATGGACAAGGTGGCCCGCAGCAACCAGGTGGACGTGCGCTACTCGTCCTACGCGGTGGTGAAGATCCGCAGCTACAACCCGATCGACGACGTCGAGTACTCCACCATCCGCGAGCAGGGCTTCCTGGTGTACATACCGATCAACAACGAGATCGTGTGGGATATCGCCGGCAAGTCGATCAGCTACAGCTTCTACCGGCCGGAGAACATGACCAGCGGGATCTCGCTGAAGAGCCGCACCCGGAACACGCCCGCCAACGAGTCCGTCACGATGGAAGCGCTCGAACCGAAGGAGGAAGACATCACCAAGTACGGCTACCGGTTGGACGACCTGGGGCTGCAGATGCTGGCCCGGGTGCACCAGGACTACACGCTGGACAACGTGATGTTCATGTTCGAGACGGACATCCTCGATAACGCGAAGGTTCTCACCAAGGGCCCGTTCTCGCTGGTCAACAATGTGCTGCGCATCATCAGCCTGATCCAGTTGAACACGATCCACATCGGGCGGGACAAGCACCTGACGCTGCTGATCGCGAACGATCAGAAGACGCTGCTCCAGGGCACGCTCAAGTGGGACACCCAGAACTACTCGAAGCAACCGACCGTACCGGAGAACGAGGTGCTCCGGGTGAACCTGATTCTGGCGCACACCATCCCGAAGCCGGAGGGTAGCCGGGACGAGGTGAAGGTCCTGCACAAGTGGGACATCGTGTCGCAGTACACCAACTTCAAGTGCGACCGGGCGGCCCGGATCTTCTTCTCGCTAACGCGTCAGGAGTGGAACAGCTCCAACTGGAAGGTGAGAAGGTGCTTGCCGGGCGTGGGAGGGTCGGGGAAATATCGATGGGGGAAACCATATTCACAAACCCCTTTACTTCACTGTGGACGATACTCGATTTGAGCCGAGAGAAGATGCCAGATGCTGATGCGTCTTGGTAAGTGTTTGACGGCGCGGGTTCGGTTTTCAATTAAATTAAACTCAATCAGTAAAAGGTCAAATTTTTGCGCACCAAGAGACGAACAAATCGCTATCCAACACCATTTGGAGCTGCATTTCACGTTTGTCGAACGTTTTTAAGCAGGGTGAACATTTGCGCTCTCTTTTCCAATTTCACGAGTTGTAAGTTGTGTCGATCATCGAAAAACGTCGGGCAATTGAACGAGGGAAGTAAATTTTTATTGCTATTTCGTGTTTACAACAGTTGCTAAAGTCGCATCTAGCGAAGCCGCGGATATGGTTTCTACATCGGAAACTTCCTAATCTCTTGCCTACCTTAGGCTCGCCTCTATAATTGGCCTACAACAGGCGGCCAAAGTATTGATTATTGAAACAGAAACAAATTGATTATTTGAAACGATGGAAAGTCCCACGTAACCTTCGGTTGTTTACTGTGGTCATTGTCAAGGGTAAATCGTCGGAGCAGGGATTGTCTAGTGGAGTTTGATCAAAGTAGACATCTGCGCCTACTCTTCAGCCGGTGGTTCTGCTCCTTCTGCAGCAGGTTCCGATTCGACCACCTCACTCAACTGCTTTTCCAGTTCAATTAGAGCCTTCACACCGTCAACCATCTCCTTGACGGCTTCGAACTCGGTCAGCCCGATGCGGCGCTTGTTCGATACGTTCACCACATCGCTGCAGGAATCCGAGTTTTCTCCATTTTCCCCGCGGATCTGAAGCCGATATTCAGCGGCCGCAGACTCCAACCTTGGACGATCAGCTTGGAGTTTCGGCAGACGGACGTGCATCGAGGCGCGCATGCCCGTACCGATGTTGGTCGGGCAGAAGTTGAGAAAACCGAGCCGTTCATCTCGCTGGAAGGTGATGTGCTTACCAATCGACTCCGCTCCAGCAATTAGACGTTTGTAAACTTGCGCTTTGAAGGAGAAAATTAGAAAACAAAAATGCAAGTCCAAATCTTTAGCAGATTCTACGCCATTTTCTTACCGATATCGGATCCTTTCTGCATGGAAATAATCCTCAGATGGTCCTCCTCATTTACCCAAACTATAAAGGATTTTGCCCCGTTCAAAAAGACAGCTCGACCTGCCGGATAAAACCGGTCGGCCTGTGCTGCCTTTGCGAAGCGGTCATCTTGTTGGAATAGAAAGTGATCCGCCTCCAGCTCACACTTTCGGCTTTCATCCAACGCCTCCAACAGATGTAGTTCTCCCGTTAGATCCTCCGGTAGATCCTCAAGGGCTGCTTTTACCCGGGCACAGATGTCCTCGTACTGCTGTTCTTGCATTCGCGGGTGAAATGGGAAATTCTCCAACGACCGCGCACACCGGACACGCGTCGACACGACGTACAGACCCTCGGGGTCGGGATTTTCCAGCTCCTCTGGTTCGCCCCAGCTTAGCTCCGGTTGCTTGGCCTCCTTGCCAAACCCACCGTGATATTCTTCGATGAGCGGATCCATGAGTGCGGCAAACACCAGGTACGCTTCCGGGTCGGCCGCGTAAACGCCAACGTTTGAGTCGCAATTCTGCAGCCCCGACTGAATGCAATCCAGCAGAGTGGACTTGTAACTCTGTGTCTTAAGACTCTTGAGCTCATCCAAGACCTCTCGGGTGAGATACTTTTTCAACAGTGCCGTACAGCTCTCATCTCTGGCCAATTTCTCGAAGCCATCCTCAAGAAGGAGGTTCTCTTCACTTGCCGTGCGTCGAACGTTTAGCCGTAGTCCCCGAATTTCACGCTCCAACTCCAGGATGCGCTTGCGAGCCTCGTCCAGCTCGGACATGCTCTCCGCCACCTGCTCGTCGGTGGGACAGCTTTCACACAGAACTTGGCGAATGAATTTGCACGCATCCTCGGGCTTCTGCTCCTCCTGGTACAGACGGATTAGGGCCTTGCTTAGACAATCGATTGCACCTGCTGATTCAAGGTACTTTCGGAATGCCTCACGTTTCTGCTCCAACTATCCGTTCAACGAAGGGAACATTCAATTACGAATTAGAAATACGCAAATAGAAACCAGAAATCCCCATCAAAGCACTTACCGAAGCCATCGTACTTTTGACGAACGACGAAGAAAATTCAATATGTTTCCACCCGTGTGTTTTTCTACGAGCCGCTTCAGGTCCTTTTTACCCTCCAAGCTATAATACCGCTGTCACTACCAATTTAGAAATTCAATTTCTCTTCACGATTCAATTTTCCTGCACGCACTGCACAATCGATTTGATCGAATGAAATTTTCACGTCCCGCTCGTTCTGTGGTTCCGCGTCGAATGGAAGACGATGACGACCGTCGATGTCTACTAGATTGTGCTAATCGAAGGATGTAAGTGTTTTTCGAGAGTTCTACTCGCGATGCATTGCAGGTGAACCTCCGCGTAAACGGCCAACACACGCAAGCAACCAAACAAATGCATTTCCATGGCAACGGTCCAGGGTCGCTTGTGGAATGTGACGAAAGACCACAACCACGCGGCGATGAATGTTTGCTGACAAAGGAAAAACGGGTTCTACTAACGGAATGTCCTTCCCGTGTCGTTTTATGCGTTTTCTTAGATGTGCTTCTCGGCCGACTATCGCCCGCTAGTGTTCCTCGAGCGTCCCTTCGAGCTTACCGGTGACGTGGTGTTCGGCGAGACGAAGGTACCCAAGCAGTGCCCGAAGGAGCCGCGGATTGCGTTCAACGTGTCGTACCACCTGCCAGAGTACGTGGAGCGCGTCTACCGGGCGCTCGAAACCGAGGACCGGAGCTGCCCGAAGGAGATCCTGCGCCTTACGCCACCACCGTTCTCCGGCGATTGCCGGGCGGAACGATTCAGCCCCCTGACGACCGTTAGTGGGCTCGATGCGCATTTCAAATTCACCAAGGTACACCAAGGTGCTTCAGCAACAGGCTGTCTGAAATATGCGAGCTCAATTGTTGTTGTTGTTCCCGCTTTAGCTTCCATCCTGGATCGATATGCTCCTGCATCGGCTTGATCATGCCGTGTCGGCCGTCGTACCCGAGCGCGTCCACACGCTCAACATGACCGACCACATCGATGTGCAAGCGCGCGTGCCACAGTTTACGAACGACACGGAAATCCAGATCAACGGTGGTGCCATTTGGTTCCCTTCGCGCTTCTACCACAACGTGAAGATGCAGCACTCGTACACCTCGAGGATCGAGTACGGTTTCCTCAGTGAGTATTGGCAGGCACACCCAAAACGATGGACAATGCGCGTTCCTAAATCGTCCCCTTTGCACGCTTTGTCTACGCAGGTGTCTGCAGCTTGGTGCACGATAAGCTAACGACATTCAACGACCGCGTCATCCGGCTGACGGAGGCCATCCGTAACGAGTACCGGGTGCGCGATAGCTTCCTGATGACCGCCGACTGCTCGCTAACGCCCAAGCTGGCCATCTTCGTGCTGGACGACCACAAGGGTGTGCAGATCTACACCGGCGGGAACTATCTGATCTACGAGCCGGCCGGATCGGGGGTGGCGGCGACGCGCAACGGCACCCGCGACGTTCCACCCTCGCAGACGGTCAACATCAACGACGAGCAGCTGATCGATCTGCGCAACATCGTGTACCAGTACCCGCCGGACGACGAGTTCTACGACTTTCGGGTGTACATCGACCGGGAGGGCGTGCTGGTGGTCGAGAACCAGCTGAACGGCGCGGTGGTACAGTACGGACCGACCGGTATCGTCAATCTGCTGCTCCCGACCGTACACAAGGGCCAAATGTGTGGCCTGTGCAGTGACCGTGCGGTTTGAGGTGCATGTATCGGACGGCCCGCTGCCAGCAAATGTGTAGACTGAGAGGTGTTAGAACCAACGACTTTGCTTCCCGCTACACACAAGGACGCGTGTTGTGTGTATGTGTGTGTATTTTGTGTTTATGTGTGAACCATGCAGCATTAAACGACAGCATAATTCATAGAACTTCATTAGCGTTTAGTGGATGTTAGTAAAATATATATATATAGTGCCAAAATAATCAAAGTGGTTTCAACATTTATTCTATGTTACGAGCCTTTAGTTTATATTGTGCTTTGACTTAAACAAATAACAAGTCCTCGATAGTATAGTGGTCAGTATCCCCGCCTGTCACGCGGGAGACCGGGGTTCGATTCCCCGTCGGGGAGAAGAAGTAAACTATTTTTTGTAACGTATTTTTTTTATCTTTTCACTATTTAACTTTGTTAGATTATTTGAATACGAATAGAAAGGCACAAATAGGGCAACTGCTCCAATAGTGGCACACTTGCACATGTAACTAACAATATTGTTTTATAAGTATCTGTTACAGAATATTTTACATATTTATACCAATTATGATGGAAACACCATTATTCTTCAGAAAAACATCTATTTTCACCGTTTATCATGAAAAATAGACGAAAAAAGCGTTAATTTCTTCCTAGTCGGTTGTTCCTTTAATGGCGTTTTGGTTCCTATAGTACTTGTTTTGGTGGTAGTACTTGGAAAACTTAGAAAATACTGAATATAATTTGACTGTAATTTATTTTTGAAGCATATTGCAAACAGAACGGCCAAATTACTCATAGACCAATGTATTGTCTTGGTCATAAACCAATGCCTTTGGCGGTGATTTATAGCCTTCAGAATAACATGGCACTCCTGATAAATTCTTAAAGAATTTTGCTTATTGGTTCAACCTGTTTGAAAAATGAATTTGAATTTGGTGCCTTAGTTTATTACGGAGTGGGAAGGTTTACCTTTTGAACACTCCGTAGAAGATCAAAGAACTTTTCATAAGAGTAAATGTTCCACTACCTCCACTATTGGTACTAGCACCACTATAGAAGCCCTTACCCTATACGACTGCAAAAAGTTTTATTAAGACGTCAAAACAAGCAAAACAATTGACGCAGTGTATTGCCAACCCAGGGCGACGGAACTAACGTGAATCCTGTGGCCTACATCAATCTGTTTCTCATTTTTCAAACCTCCCCCCTCCCACAAAAACACAACACACGATATTATCTTGTTATAGTTAAGTTAGTTTTCAAATCTAATTTTATTTACCGTAGCACTCATACGCATATAGTCGATCGGTTGCTAATGTTTGTTCATATATGCGCGACAAGCAGCTGGTGTTCCTTACGAATCTAAATTCCTATCTGCTATAATGAAGGGGAGGTGTAGAGGAGAGTGCTGTGTTGTTGACGCTGTTGGCCACACACACCGGCGCTACCTTCAGATTATGGTTTGCGATGAGGGTACACGGCTCTGCTCGCTTCCTGCTTTACATTTATACAATGGTCTTTTCCCTCAAAACGGATCGATGGGAAAGTACGGCGTCGACGCGACGGTGAAAGGGTATCCTGTTACTGTCTTCTCTAAAAAGTGTTTGGTTTTCCGAAGTTATTCGCAATATTTCTCTTTCTCCTCCCGACGGCGTATGCATTTATATGTGTGTTTCTGTTTGTGTGTTCGCACACGCACAGTGGTTCGTCCACAAACTCAGCTGGCGCAGCACGAGTGTTTTTAGTAATCAGTCTTACAAAAGTGTGATTTTTATCTGTTTTCCCCTCGCTGATGGTTTTTTTTTCACATACACTTGCAACAATAAATGACCGAACACAGCTTTGTCCTCGGTTGGTTTGCGCGTTTCGATTAAGTTCCGAGAATGACTTCCAGATCCGCTCCTTCCTCCTCGACTCGTCCCCCGAGGCTGTCGGCCGCCGGAGGAGGGGCCACCGAAAGCATCATCACGTCCTCGATGTCGTAGATGATATCATCCACCTGCACGTCGAGGCTGCTGGCCGTGCTGTTGGCTTCCTGTAGCACCACCAGCTCCTCCAAGGGCCTTTCTTCCCCCAGCCCGATGGTTTCGTTCCTCGCCGGAGGGTAGTACAGTGATCGGCTTGCATCGTCGTTGTCCGTGCTGCTGCTGCTGCTGAGACATGTGGATAAATCACTTTCCTCCTCGTCCTCCTTTCCTCCTCCTCCTGCCCGCCCACGTCATCGTTTTCGCTTTCCTCAACGACGAAACGGCAGGCTTCCGCCGGGGCGTTGTACTATTCACGGAATATCCGGCGTACGTGCGGATTCATGCGACGCACACGACCCCGGCTGCTAACGCTGGTCAACGCGGCTTCATCTTCGTGCCCCTCCTCGTCATCTTCATCCTCCTCGTCGTCGTCGTCGTTATGTTTCTGCGCTTGTTGCTGTTGCCGGAGATCGCGTGTTCTCGAGGACCGCGCCGATGATGATGGACCCGCCACTTCCACACCACTACCACCGCCGCCTTCCTCCATCAGGTAGCTGCTACTGTGTGTCCGCTGAAGGCGACCATTCGATCTCGGAGCTCGGAGACTGCTGCCCCCGCCACCACCATCGTCGTCGTTGTTGTGGTTGACCTCAGCTTCGTCGGTGGTGCCGCGCCGAAGATGATGATGATTGCTCCCGCTGGCTGCCGACTGATGGCGAGAAGGATGATACGGAGACTGATGATGATGCTGTTGTTGTTGCGGTTGCGTTTGTGGTTGCAGTTGCTGCTGATGGTGGTGCGAACCCACCACAACCCTTTGACTAAGGCTACTATTACTATTGGTACTACCGTGGTGGTCGGTGGACGCTCCCACCGCGCGACGTGAACGTTGCCGCATATTCGCGAGCACGCGGGCAATATCGTCCTCCCCTTCCTCGTCGTCGTCGTCGTCGTCCTCTTCGTCCACTGGATTGTAGCGGCGTGGCGGTTGGTGGCGGGAGGCATTGTGGCGTTGCGGCGTTCGATGGTTGTTCACGCCCCGATCACGGCGCCGCCGACTATCGACGTCATCGTCATCATCGTCGTCTTCCGATTCCTCGTTGTATCGGGGTCGCTTTAACTTGCGCGTTGACCTTCCACTCGATGTACCGGGAACCTGAAATGGTAAAGAAGAGATAAATAAGATATGTCGCTTTCTACCTTCGTGGTTCAAAATGGAGTGGGATAAATGTTGCCTTGTGGTTTAACATTAATCTCGCTTGAAAGCAAGATCGCAGCATGCCTTGCAACGAGCCAGAAACCGTGGGAACGGTTTTTGACAGCTACTTGTAATTTTGTAAGCTTTACGGTAAACTTGCACCTTTTCTAGGGTCAAATGGCATGCATATAGGGCCAACGCAAAAAGGTTCGTTGTACTCGTTGTATAAATTAAACGAAAAACTCGTTATGATATTTTAGAGACAACTAGCTTATTTGCCCGGATACACGGGCAGCATTTTGCAGTTTTTTATGTGTAAGCTATCTAGGAGGTCGAATATAAAATTTTAGTCAAACGTAACATTCATTCCACATTTTTTCCAAGTCCAGTTGGATCACTTTTAGAACCAATAAAATAGAAACTCTCCGGCTTCAAAACAATCTAAGCAAGCTTTGAAGCTATTCTTGCTAAAAAATGTCTATCAATTTACCCGTGGAAATATATCCTTCAGTTTACCCGTGGAGGGTTATTCCCAAAGAGGAAATATCCTCTGTGAAGTTTCGTGTCTTTAGCAGCTGCGAGGATGAAGATAACTTAACTCAAATATCTATCAAATATCTCCTTCAGTTTACCCGTGGAGTCCAACGGAGTGAGCTCTGGATAGGATTTTGGTGGTTTTGTGCAGTTTACCAGTATTTTTGTTTTGTGTGTGACTGTGTTTTAGACGACACGAAACTTCACAGAGGATATTTCCTCTTTGGGAATGACCAAAAAAAGATGCTCGGAAAAACAAGTCTTTATTTGGTATTGGGCATTCAAAGTATAAAACCATCCAAATCACAAAGAAATTAATTTTTTTCATTATTTGTTAGTTTTTTAATTGTCATTTGTTATTGCTTAGTAACCTTCTTTGCATTTCCTGAAGTAATTTCAAACAAATGTTTTACACTTCCCATTACTTCTACAGATAAAACATTTCCACTCATCATTTCTGCATAATAGTACAGAAGGAAAGAAGCCGGTAAGGTTTCGCATAGAGACCAGTTTTAGAGAAGAAGATAACAAAACTTAAAGATTGTCTGATTTTTAGATGACCCACTTTGACTACCTGACATGGTAACCATTTCAATAAAGTTAGGGCACGTTTGTGTTTGAAATCAGTGTCTGATAATGGATGTCCTTTCCAATAGGATAGGAATAGGAAGGTTGGACCTAAGGAAGACCCTCGCCCTTGGTAACGACCTGGACCATATCATAGTGACCAACGAAGTACTTTCGTCTACTCAGTCGTTTTCTTTTTCGAAAATATTCGTCTAGCCATGGCTCACTTTGATCCAAAATTTCCTTCGACGTTTATCGTCGTCGTTCAAGAGATTGTTACTTAAATCACATAATGGTTCACCGGTCGAAAGGATGAAACACAATTCCACACCGTACCAACACTCACCTCATAATCCTCGTCCGAGGTGTAACGTTCTTTCCGCCTCGTCCGATGCGCCGTGTTAGCCAACGCGGACGATGCAGACGAACGCCGACTGCTGGTGCCGAACGATGGAGATGATCTGTCACCGGGTTTTTTCGGAGTTCCTCTTGCCGACGCCGTTTGCGACCGACTTCCGGTGCGCGTTCTCGACGTCGAGGTGGTGGTGGTGGTGGTGGCGGTGGAACCTCCCGCCATCATATGACCGAGCGGTGTGTCGTCGTCATCGGAATCACTGTCGGCGGCATCCGCCAACGGGGCTTCTTCGGCTTGCTCCTCTACCTCCTGCTGCTCACCATCTTCCCCCCGTTCGCCATCGGGCTCGTCATCATCGTGGGACGAAGAGAGGCGCGCCTTCCGCTTAATGCCGCCGCCGCCACCGGTACGAGATCGCAGCTGCCTTGCCGAGGGACCCGCGGCCGCACGTGACGAAGTCGTTCGAGCGCGCAGTGGCAGGTCGTCGTCCTCGCTGCCATCATCCTCGTCCTCGACGGCACCAGCACGACGCTCGTTGACGCGTCGACCGTGCTGCGGTTCGTCGTTTACTACTTCGGGGACCGCCGTCAGCGGCACACCTCGATCGAGTTCGTCCGCGTTACGTTGGTGGCGCGATAGCATCGTGCTACGGTTCCGTGTCCTTCCGAGGGCCGCGACGGCAACCGTTGAGGAGGAGGAGGATGTCGTCCCACCGCCTCCACCACTGGTACCGGGGGGTACGACCAACGCTGCGGTTGACGACGAGGTGGACGATGAGGAAGGACCCGGTTCACCGTAGTTATGATCGACCGTGTGCGGAGGAGGCGTACTGCTGGAAGCGCTCGCTGCCGCCACGTTGATGTCGCCTCGAAGCATCCTTCGTCCACCGGAGGAGGAGGAACTTGCCACCGTTGTTGTGCTGGTCACGGTTTTCCGAACCACCATCGTGGTCGACGAACTACCAGCACCGTTCGTCGTCGACGTTGTTTCCACGACCGAACGTCGCGTTGAGGATCGTGACGATAAATAGCTGCTGCCGGTGCTTGTCGAAGCCACCACGGGCGGCGGTTGAGCGGCCGTCGTTTCCTCGGTCTCACTCTCACTGGCGTACCAATTGTTACGGGCCGTAGATGTGCTGGCGTTAGAGCTACTGGCTGCCGTCGTTCGGTTCCGTGCCGCAACTACCGCTCGCTGAGCGCGTTGTGTTGAACCCCGCTTGCTAATGTTGCTCGTTTCCTCCGGACTCTGCTCAAGATCTGACACCAGCTTGCGGACGCGCATTCGACGCGGCCCCGGGGAAACCGAAGAATTATGTGCTGCGGACGATGAAGATGCGGCCGTTTGACGCGTACTAGGTCCAGCACCGTTCGCATCCGTCGCGCCACCGCTCCTCGCCGTTGCTCCTCGACCGCTTCCATCGTAATCATCGTCGTCGTCATCGTCGTCATCATCGTCGTCGTTGTTGTTTGGCTCCTCGAGACTGTCCTCGCTCTTGCCCCACTCCGCCTGAGCCTTCCGCACGCTGCCCCGGGTCGAGCGTGGTGGTTCGTCCTCTTCCCCGTCCGTGTCCGACACGATGCGGGCCGTTTTCGGGCGCTCCTTATGGTAGCTGTGATCCGACTCGTACCGCCCTCGGTTGCGTTTCGCCGGCGGTCCTCGGTACTGCCTTCGCTCATCCTCATCCTCCTCCTCCTCCGTACCATTCACATCCCGGTCCATCTTCTCAGCGTCGTCGTCGTCGTCGTCGTCTTCGTCGTTGCTTGTGTCCATCCGATTCCGTACACTCCTTCGCGGTCGCTTACTTCCAGCCGCTGTCTTTGGCTTACTATCACCCCCCACCACCGACGTACCACCACCCCCGTTGCGCAACGATCGTGAGCTTCCCGCGATCGAGGAACCGCTATGCTCGCCACCTTGTGCGGATGGCCCTGGGGCGATACCGAACAGATCCTGCCGCACGGAACGTACCGTCGGTGGTGCCGCTCGTCGCAAGGAGCTTCCTCCGCTGGCCGCCGCCGCCGACGCCCCGGGCGAATCGCCGATCACTCCTGGGCGCCGCTTCCGCTTCGTCGTCGAGCTGACGGCGTGCGCTTTCCGGTGGACTTTCTTCTTCTTCTTCTGCTTCGGCCGTGCCTTGCTGCTGCGCCGCTTGTACGGATCGTACATCTCCCCCGAATCGTAGTCCGCCCGGTGCGACACCGGCACCCCCGTGCTATCGTCATCGTCGTCATCGTCATCATCGTCGTCGCTGTCGGAATCGTCAGTGGTCGAGTTGTCGTCGCTTGAACTACCACCGCTGGTCGCTACTGACGCTTCCTCTTCCTCCTCTTCCTCGTCGTCCTCTTCATCCTGCGAGCGACGGCCGCGTCGTGTAAGCATTCGTGGCGCGCCACCACCACCACCACCACCACCACCATTACCACCGGATCCGGAACCGGAGGCAGCGGCGGCTGCTGCACCGCGACTACTGCGGCTACTGCTCGGACCCGGAATGGCCAGCGGGTCTATCACATTGTTGCTGTCTCGGTGGCTTGACGACGACGATACACCGTTCGATTGACCACCGCGCCGGACCGGCGTCGTCCCAATGCCACCGTTACGGGTGCGCTTGGAGCTTCCCGCCGCCCGACTGTTGGCTGGCCGACGCCGCTCGTCCTCGTCCTCATCGTCGTCGTCGTCGTCATCATCATCGTCATCATCATCGTCGACCTGACGGCTTGTGTTCATTCCGCTGCTGGAGCTACTGTTCAAGGCGGCCGCCGCCCGTCGACTACTGCTCGGACCGGGACCACCACCACCACCGTCACGCCGATGATCATCCCCACGTCGTCGTTTGGACGCAGACGAAGCCATTCCGTTGCTTCCGGTGGCTGCTACTAGCCCTCCATTGGTTCCACTTCGTCTGCTGCTCGCCTTTCCTCGCCTTCGGGCCAGCTTCCAGTTGTAGATGATGGGTTTAATGTGTGCCTCGAACAGAGTGCTTAGCCGGAGGGTCATCGAGTATATCTGAAATCGTGAACATTAGAATTTTAGATGTTTCCCTCTCTCTTCGGTGCCCTAAACGCAACCCTCTCCGCTTACCCTCGATCGCTTGTTCGTGTTGTAGCTGCGCGAGTTCTGGAAGATGAGCTTCATGTCCTTGCAGAAGTCGTACGGCGACTCGTAGTTGCCGCCGAGCAGATCCTCCTTGATCGTGCGCAGATCCATCGGCGCGTCAATGATCTGCAGATAGTCCGGATGCTCGATCGTATCGACCGGCTCCCGGAACGGTTCCGAATCGTCGCACTGCCAGATCATCTCCAGCAGCTCCCTGCAGTCCACCCGCCAATCACCTTCCGGCACCAACCGGCGAGATCTGTGTACAAAAGTAGAAGTTAATACGATGATGAGATGTTTTTGTGGTATACTTTTACCTTCGCGAACCGGCCGGTGGACGTCGACCGCTGGAAGTTCCACTTCCGGATGGGCCAGCTCCAGCTCCAGCCGTTCCACTGGTCGATGGGCCTCCTCCCGGTCGGTGGTGCCGTTCGGTTTCCGAGTCCGACGAAAGGTACGTGTCGACCAGCTGGTGGTAAACTGCCGGTACGTCGATTTCATTGAGATCACTGGGAAAAGGGTAGAAGGATCGTTTGTTAGAAGGCATCCACAGGCTAATATTCCGTTTCTTATTGTGTGTACCAACCTCAGAATACGCAAGCACAGGTCGGTAATGATGCGTGCATTCCGCACGATCGTGCTGTGCGAGACGTTGAACTTTTCCGCGTTCGTCGCGAGGTAACGCACGTCAAACTGTGCGGAGGTGATGCGCCGGTAGAAGTGGTTCTCGAACCGCGACTTGATCGTGTTCAGATCGATCGGATACTCCACGACGAACGCGTACTCCGGGTAGATGTTCAGATCGACCGGCGCCAGAAACAGGTCGGCGATGGCGAGCCCCATCACCTGCTCCAGCCCGGCGATGATGCGCCGACAGGACGCGTCCCGGTCGCCCCGGGGCCACTCCTCCGGCTTCGGCTGGTAGAGCGTGGCCTGCAGCTCCTCGGGCAGCACCGGAAAGGCGCCGCCCACCTCGTCCGGCTGGCGCGCCTCGTCGATCGGCTCGAGATCCCACGGGCTCATCAGCTCGTACTCGCCGTTGTCCCAGCGCACCCGGAAGCACATGAACAGCGACTCGGGGAAGTCGGCCGACAGCTGGTTGTGAGATTCGATCTGGCCCGTCCACCACACGTCCTCGATCATGCACCGGAACCGGTCGCCCGGGCCCCAGTTGCGCCCGACCGACGTGTCGAACGTCTGCTTCAGCACCAGGAAGTCCAGCACGTCCGGCATGTCGTGGTACTTGATGGCGAACGAGCGCCCGGTCAGCTCGCCCTCCTCGCTGATGATCGCCAGCTTGAGGCAGCACAGCCGGGGCGGCCGGATCTCGTACTTGATGCCGATCACCTTGCACCGCTCGTGCGCCCCGATCTCCATCGTCGCCCACGGTTCGCACCGGTTGCCGAGATTGTACACCGACTTGGCCCGCACCGCCTCCAGGTAGCGCTGGTGGCCCTGCCGGAAGTAGACCACCTCGTCGCCCATCTGCGGGTAGTACGGCGCCTTCCGGGGGATCACCTCCGACAGCCACTCGGGCGGCCGGAACTGCTCCGGTATTTCGCCATCGCGCGTCAGCGGAATCTTGCGTACCTTCGTCGACCGGCGTCTACTACTGCCGGATCCTGCTCCTGCCGTGCCATTTAATCCGCTGGTTCCCGGTTGGGGCGCATTGCTCGGACCGGGTTGGTCCGGATCGGGCGGGGAGTACGCGCGCCGCTGCACGTGCTTGCGCTTCGATCGCTTCGGTGGCTCCAGGTTGCGACCCGGCTCGTGCGAAACCCAGTCCGAGTAGTCGGAGCTTTGCGTGTCGCTCGAGCTGCTTCCGGACAGGTCGAGCTTCTCCTCGATGGCGGTGGAGTAGTCGCTGTTGCTCGACTCGGACGATGACGAATCGTCGTCGTTGTGGTCCTCCTCGGCGGCATCATCTTCCGGATCGTGCGCCGGTTCGTGGTCCCGCACCGCCCGCGTGCGATACGCCGGTGGTGGCCGACCGGCGACATTCGCTGCAGCAACTTCACCACCTGCACCTCCGCCACCTCCACCACCACCTCCACCTACATTGGCACGTCTTACCGTTCGGTTAGCGCCTGTCGCACGTGCTCCACCACCGGCCCTTCGGTTTCCACCTCCCAGCGATTGTCGTCCACTCATTCCTCCGTTGTTGGCAGTGTTGATCATGACCGGTCGGCGGCACATCTCCCGCCGGTACAATTCCTGCTCCTGCAGTCCGGCGGCATACACGCGCTGCTTCAGGTTCACCATGCTCGAGTGGCTCATCGGGCGGACGTACTGGCGTCGGTGGAACTTGAACCCTTCCTCCGTGCGGTGCCAGTTACCTGCCGCCGAACCGAACCGTTGTTGCTGCTGCTGCTGCTGCATGCCCGGTGCGTTACGAGACCCACCTCCTCCTCCTCCAGCAGCGACGGCTGGCCCTGCCTGTCCAGCATTATTTGGCCGAGCGGGCGGACCGTTCCATTGGGGACGATCGTGATCGTTGTTCGAGTCCGGTTGCTGTTCGTCACCAGCGTCTGCTGGTCCTCCCTGGCGTCTGTTTGCCAGCGCCTCGATCATCCGGTCAATGTTCGAGTAAGCTCCATCCGCACCCCGAACACGCTGTGGTTGTGCCTGCTGCTGCTGAACCGGTGGCGGTGGCTGCTGTTGCTGCTGCGGTTCTCCCTCGTTTCCAACGCTTATGTTCGGAATCAGCTGATCCGTGGGACAATTTTCACGCCCTGGCACCAACCGTTGCAGCGCCGGCGGGTACGGATTGCCGTCGATATCGACGAGGAACGGTGGTGGCATCAGATGGGGCATCGTTTGCGTCTGCTCGTCCATCACGTGGAGGGCCGAGTCGCGGATCAGCGGCCGGTAGTCGGTGTGGAAGAACAGCTCCTGCGGCAGCTGCTTCAGCTTCTCGTGCCCCGACCCGTACCCGAACATGAGGATGTGTCCGTGCGAGTCGGTCGCGGCGATCATCGTACCGTCCGGGGACCACTTCGCGTCGTAAATGCCCCCGTCGCCGTGGTCGTCGATGCGGTTAACGAAGCTGGCGATCGAAACGCCCTGCACGATGTCCCAGATGAACAGGTGGCCATCGTGCCCGGCCGACAGCAGCACGCCCGAGTCCTTCGGGTTCGACTCGAGCACGTAGATTTCGTTCGTGTGGCCGCGCAGCACTCGGTGCAGCTTGCCCGTGTGCGCGTTCCACACCTTGATCGTGTGATCGTTCACCGCCGTGATGACCCAGTTGTCCGTGTTGTCCCACGAGACCATCGTCACCTTCAGCTTGATGTTGTCGTCCGGGTTGGGCGGTGGGCAGCTCGGCAGCCGGTCGCCCATGGCCAGCCGGATCGATTTCCACTGCTGCGACTCGAAGTGCCACACCAGGGCCGTGCCGTCCTTGCTGCCCGAGATGAACCGCAGCCCCGCGTGCGCCCACTGGATCGAGTCGACCGTGTCGGCGTGCGATTCCGTCTCGAGGATGCGCTTCGGGCCGTCCTCCGACATCAGGTACACGCGCACGTGATGATCGGCCGAACCGGCCGCCAGAAAGATGCCGCCGGGCGAGAACGAACCGCAGATCATCTGCGCCTGCCCGGGCCGCAGCTTCTCGTGGTACGACGTTGGCTTCGAGCAGAACGTCGTCTTGCCGGCGCGCGTACTGTACTCCCAGAACGCCACCGAACCGTCCGTGCTGGTCGTCACCAGGTAGCGCAGGTCGGTTTTGGGCGATGGGCAGAAGTTCACCGACGTTATCATGCCGGTGTGCCCGGACAGCACCGCGATCGGGCCACCGTACTGCAGATCCCACACGCGCAGTATACGATCGAGCGAACCGGCCGCCAGCATCGTGTTGTCGAGATTGATCGCGATGTCGGTGATTTCGGCCGAGGCGCCACGGAACGTGGCCAGCAGACGCCCGTCGATGGCGGACCACAGCTTGACGAGGAAATCATCCGCCCCGGTGATGATGTACTTTCCGGTGCGATCGAACAGCACGCAGTAGACGGCGGAAAGGTGGCCAAGCGTGCGGCGTTGCAGCGTTTGCTTGGTGTAGAAGTTCGTCGGCACCGCCTGGCGGCGGGTCAGCGGACCCGCACTCTCCCGCCCGTACAGCACCTTCACCAGGTTGTGGGTGTTGTTCCGGTTGACCACATCGCTGAGGGGACGATCGTGAAGGCGCGTATAGTAGTCGATCAGCTGGCGCGGGCAGGAAACGCTTTCCTTCGTACGCAGTAGGCTCTGCCGGCCTGCACCGAGCGCCGAGAGTACGCCGGAAACGGCAGGTGGCAGCTCTTTGTCCAGCAGTGGTCCGATGCGCGTACATACTTGCAGCAAGTGTTGCGGTCCGATGTGAGGATATTTTCGCTCCTAAAATAAAGCAGATAGAAAACGGATTATTTAAAAACATTATTTAGAAGGTTTCATTCATTTATGTTTTATTGTGCTACAAAACTGTATTGAAGAGAGTAAAGACAGAATAGTTTCATAGAGAGGAGTTTACCGATTAATAGTTCACATCTGTATTATGCCAATATTTTGCTCAAATTTAACAAGTCGTTAATACGAAAACAAACCGAATTTGAATTGCTTAAAAACTGTCTTAAACATTTGATCATCAGCAGGACATATTTCTTCCACAGTTTGAAGGTATTTTATAGATCCCAAATCTTGGGAATATATAAAATATATATTCTAAAACAATTCTAAAAAATATACTTTAGATTTTAATTAAAATTTAAAATATAAGAATTTACACATTTTCTAAAATCCCAATTCTAGCTCGTCCAGGGAAATACCCACACCAGTTTGTCGAGCAGTTTTACTAACACATCTACGGTCACTCAATTCGAAGCCCCTGTACAACGCACCGAGTAGGCCGTACGTCGTACAAGTGCTCGAGAAATCGGAACGTCCATGAAGCGCACGACTCTGTGAGTGTGTGTTAGTGCCTATCGCTGCGTGCGCCGTAAAATCGACGGAATGATGAAATTCGTTCGCTCGAGCAATACGGGAGGTGTTCAAAAACAGTGTACCACAGCAAAATGTGGTTGGAAATATCATTGAATTTTCACATTTCTACCCCAACACCGATTCACAGCGATGGCTCGGGTGGATTGGCAACATCCGGGCAAAACTTTTTGCGTAGGGTAAACGTTGGCCCTGATCATGTTTCATTCATTATTTTTCGATCTTCCTACGGTGTCTGGTTGTAAACAAATCCGCTGCTTCCGAACATCGAGAGCTTCTTCAACGTCGTCGAGGGTGGACCAAAAGCATTTGTTTTGATGCAATTTCTCGGGTACCAAACCCCGCCTGCTGCCCGGAGGTTACACTCTTTAGCCGTTCCTCATGCCAAGCTTAAACTTGTGCCTATGACGACGACTGGCACCTTCCGTCCCGGGGGTCCTGGACAGATCAGCACAACGTCGGTGGAAATAGTAAAACATTTTCAAAAACCACCCTCCCCGGAGCCGTCAGACGACTCAGAAAAAGAAAATCCACGACAGTCGACCGTGCTTGTGTGAGTAGCTGGTCACTCACACAGGCGCGCCGCCAATACTTGTTTCGTAAAAATAACCTTTTCCGCAACCATACACGGTCGTTAGCAGAGAAGGGTAGCAAAGGGCGGGTAATAATAGGACCATTCCTCATGAGAATGTTGTTAAAAATGACAACAATTATTTAAAAAGAGTTTGCAAAACCAACTGTCCATTTAAACTGGTTTATATTCCACCTTTTTCGATGGCGTGAAGACTAAACTGATAGCTTGTTGATTCAATCCGTACCTCTCGGATGGCATTTAATTGCGGGAAGTGTAAGCAAATCACGCAATTTATGTAAATAAACAAAATTTTACTGGTCAAAATCATCATCTTGTTCGACGGCGAGCGGATGAAATGACAAATGCGAAGTAGCTCTAGGTGTACTTGTGTGCGTGCTAGCGCTTGTTCCCCGTACGCTTCCGACAGCTCTGTGTTGCGAGATACACGACGGTCGCAGCTGTCGGTGGACACCAAGAGGAAGGGTGGTGGGAAAGTACGTACTTCCGTCGGACGGATCAAATGTCCGCAGCACCGTATCTCTGCCATGGACATTGGAGCCCCCAGGCAAACTGAGTGGTGAAAAGTGAAGCGGAATGGCCGCGCATAGCACAAAGAAATCCAACATGGCGGACAGTCGCCTGGGAACAATATGATGGTCCCTAGAACGGAGGGTGGAGGTGCAATCCGTCCGATGCCAACCCGGTTCCGGATGTTCCGATTCATCGGATGCTGGTCTTGTACAGCAACGTGTGGACACTTGATGGTGGCCTTTACCAAAAACTCGAACGGTTGAAAAACATCACTTTTTTCTTTCTTGTTCCACTGTCTAAATTTCGGAACATTCGGTGAACATCCGGAATCCGGCAATCCGGATTGCCCGGAAGTTCCGAACCTCTCGGGTGCCAGTGTGCCAGCGACCTTCTTTTCCGAGGGCGAAAAGTGCTCGACGGCGAGCGCACCAACACTACCAACCCAGCCTAACGAGACACACTGCCGTATCGCGCATTCGCGTCTGCTAGTGTGCGTAAGTGGCCACATCGTGTGGCAAAGGGGGAACGGTTATCACGGGGGGTCTGCGCCATGTCGATGACTCACAAAATTTAATTTGCCAACTTTTTTAAAGTTTCAACTTACCAACTCTTCCAGCGACTGCCGATGCTCCTGTCCAGTCCAATCGAGTCGGCGTGGTAAAATCTGTATTGCGTTGCGATGCGACGAGGGTGGTTGGCGGTTGGTGTCCATCCAGCAGGAAGAAGGTGCGGTGGCGAGGGAGGCGATAGTTCAGAATCAAAACAAAAACAAATGGTAAACAAAACAGAGACGCCAATCAATCAACGGGATGCGATAGGAAGGGAGAGGAAGAAAGATACGGAAGCGGTGGAACGAACCACGGTGGTTGGTATAGACAGGGAGTAAGGAAGGTTGAGGGAATGGATGACCCCTAGGAGGAGGGGATAGGGATGTTGGAAGGGGGAGGGGTATTGTCCATATGCAACAGGGTCCATTGCATAATAGAAATCCTCAAATCCATAAGCACATTCACACACACACGACTCGGCTACCATGGGCCAACCTGGGCAGGAGAGGAAAGAAGGGGCTCGTCTCTAAACTAGGACAAGGTCAAGGTCGATATGACGACGGGATTCCCGCGCGATTTCGAAAATGTCGTCTTCGTCTGACGTGTCCGTCTACCTACAAACGGCTACTCGACCCAGGGAGTTCCCCGCTAGAAGACGAAGCCCGGGTGCCCTGTCGAGGCATTGACCTGACGCTAGCCGGTAAACATACCCGCCGCCGGGCGACCGGGGGGTGGAGAGAGGAAGGAAAGGACAGGCGGCAATCGAGAGTCTACACGTGCTCGATGATTACTACGTCAGTGTAAAAACAAGAGTAAAAAAATGTGTACTGCCATACATTAGCTCTAAGAAAGGAACGATCTTGAACGGGCAAATTAAACTTCGAAAGGTTGCGATCGAGCCATGGGAACTTCAAATGGAAGTTTTTGTCATAAAAGTAAAAACATTTGAATATTTAAAAATTTATATTATCTCCACAAATCGAAATGTTTTTCGATCGTTAATCGAATGTACCGTGTTCTACAGAAGCATACCAAAAACTCGCACACACTCTCGTCATCGCAAGCACACAGTCGTAGAGTGTATCTTTGTTCGTAGCAGGCGTCGCTGCTTTGGTCAGAGGGGGACGGAGGGACAAGCGAGGGATATCGAGAAAATGACAACAAAACGGCGTCTCGAAAAACTTACGTCTAGCTGTTCCAACTCTTGCACCAAAACCTGTCGGGAGGGAAAGAAAAAACAGACCAAAACACAACCGAAACGTCAAAACGAACGGAATTGTGTTGATTAGTCGGGTATGGTTACGGGAAAAAATTGAATCCGGCGCGCACTTACCTTAGCCGTTTCCCGCAGTGGTCCATTGGCCAGGAATTTGGAGATGAGAAAGTAAAGTTCTGTGAACGAGAAATCGGAAGAACAAAAACCATGTATTTTGTAAAATTATTCACCCGCACGCAGGAACGAAATGTGTTTTGAACGGGATTTTTCCTTCCGAGCTATGTTTTTTTTAATGCTTTCTTTCTTTCGCTCCGTTTTGCTACCCGCACACATGCGCGCGCGAGCTGGATCGACCTCGGTACGAAAGCTGCTCGAGTCACGGCTGCAAGCGTGTCCGAGGCGAGGGTATTTGGTTCGCCTTTTTCTTGCTGCTCCGGATGGTCAGCTTACCTGGTACTAGGCTGTTTTCTTGCATTAGGGTTCGGTTTTCCATTTTCGCACACTTTTATTCACCACAGTCAGTCAAAGCTAGTAGAAAAGTGCATTTTTCGGGCACCAACTGCGGAACACATCCGCCATTACTTAACTTCTGAACTCGAAGAACGGATCTCGTTGTTCGCGAACGGTATTAAACACTCACACATTCTCGCCCGAGTCGAGCACACATACACACAAACGCACACACACACTCGTTCAATTCATCGATTCCTTCGCGTATGAGGAAAGAGGGTAATATGCAAGTTTCAGAACGTTTTTTCACGTTGTTTTTCGGCACGAAACCGACAGAAAACACTACTGCTACGTTCAAAGATGTACGGTAGATGCGATAGATGTAAATTGTAGTACAATGTGTAAAGTTTTGTAGATGAAAAACACTTTTTACGCGGAGCACTGCCTAGTTCGCGTCTGACTCGTCGAGCTCGTTCGAACAACTGGCAAAGCAACCCGATTTCTGCTGAGTTACGGGTGCGCGTAACTCACGTCACTCATTTTGCAGGCTAACAATTTTTTGACGAATCAGAATAAAAGTTAAGTTAATTGATACAATTATAAGATGATAATCGATTGTGTTTTTCTCGTCGACAATTTGAAATATAGAAATGAAATTATCTTATTTTAGTGTCGAAGAAAAATAAATTTATAACGAAGATTTTCGTGAAATATTTCATCGTACGTTTGACATTTAATGATGAGCTGCAGTTGTCACAGATCTTCCACCTTGTAACATTTTCACCGGGATTTTTCAAAACAATCTGCTGTCATGTGAGTTCCAAATCGGCAGAGAACAGCTCACAGGTTTTCCGTCGATTTGCTAGAAGGTTTTCCCATTAAATGAAGTAGTGCAATTTTAGTTCGTATACCGTAAGCGACCGGCTGAGTTTTTCTTCGATCACCACCCTGTAATAAGATTTTCGCATTTTCATTGTAGGCGATGGCGCCTGTGGAAGGTCCATCCAACTCGTCCTGCTCCTCCTCCTCCTCAACCACTTCAACGGCTTCGACCTCGACATGGGTCCGCGAGAGCAATCTGCAGTGGTACCACCGGTGGGTCATTCGCGTGCTTCAGGCCGGCCCCATACCAACGCACGTAGCCTTCATCATGGACGGCAACAGGCGGTACGCGAAGAAAGCCAACATTGCCAAAGCCGAGGGCCATTCGGCCGGGTTCGAAAAGCTCTCGGAAACGCTCCAGTGGTGCCTGGAGGTCGGCATCAGCGAGGTGACGGTCTACGCATTCAGCATAGAGAATTTCAAGCGCACCAAGGAAGAGGTCGACACACTGATGAATCTGGCACGGGAAAAATTCCAACGCCTACTGGCGGAGCGGGACAAGCTGCACGAGCGGGGCATCTGCATTCGCATCATCGGCAATTGGGACCTGCTTGCGCCGGACATACAGCGTAGCATTGCCGAGGCGGTCCTTCTGACCCGCCACAACCGTAAGGCCACCCTGAACGTGGCCTTCGCGTACACGTCGCGGGACGAAATCACACATTCCATACGCACCATCGCGGAAGCCGTCGGTGATGGGAAGCTCGAGCCGGAGGACGTTAGCGAGGAGTTGCTGACCCGCTGCCTGTACACGAAGTATTCCGCCGAGCCGGACCTGCTGGTGCGAACGTCCGGCGAAGTGAGGCTCAGTGATTTCCTCCTCTGGCAGTCGACGTCGACGGTGATGTACTTTACCGAAACGCTGTGGCCTGAGCTTACCATCTGGCATCTGCTCGGAGCCGTGTTCTACTATCAAAGGGTGCGTTGGAGGATGCAGGACGTGCGGAGGGCGCTGGACCAGTTCACCAGCGAACCATACGCCCAGTGCCCGGATGGGGCCGATACGAGCGGGAAGCGAACGGAACGAATAGGCCGCTTTTTGGAGTACGTCGAACAAAAGGAGGAACATCAGCTGATACAGTTGGCTCGGGGGATGGGTGTACAATAAAGTTAATCGGTAATTAGGAACCAGTGTACGAATTTCTGTTATATTTTCCCTATGTGTTACATGTAGTATAATAGAGAAAAACAATCACGGTGCGAAAATGTGGCGAAATGTACAATGATACCTTGTTTCATGTTTTTTGTTACTCGTATTGTCTAACCTACCGACCACAACTCTGCTCATGAGCTGTGTGCGTAAAGAAATTTAAAAAAAACTTAGTTTACTATACCCATGTTTCTTTCTCTAGATAGCATAATATAACCACACGTTTTATTCAACTATTCGTTTTATTATTAATCCATTTTTTTCCTGCCCTCGCGGTAAGACAATTCGATTCCCTTTCCTATGGTTGTGATGCTCTTCCATCGTCATCTATGGCAACGTTTCATGTACAACTAGAGGGGAGGATGAAGCTTGCAACTTTCGACGCTTTGGACAAATCCAGTCGGTGCGAGATGCAGTACTATACACACTGTAAAAATACATCCATCACGGGCGAAACGCAGTGTAAGGACATGCCATGCAACGAATTTCTTTCCCTTGCTATACATACTAGTACTAAAGCGAAAGAAAAAGTGTATTGGTCGCTAGCTACCGTCGATAATGACGTACATTGAACAATATCCTTCTCGCACCTACGTTGATATAGTAAAATCAACAGCTATCGAAGGAAGCTAGGGAAATCTTCCTTCGCGCCCAGCTCGGGGGCACCTCTCCCAACACCCTCCTAGTGAACCGATAGATAGCTCGAACACGTGCGTTTGCATTTTCTGTTATCGTCGCCTCCCCGATTCGTTTTTTTTTCGAAGGGGGTTGCTACGATTCACTACCTTTTTATTCTACCAAATCTGGTCTCCGCGTAAAACACTTCTGTGGATGGATACAACAACAGCAGGCGGGTTGAAAGTGTGGACTCTGGTTCTAGCAACAAATATAACCCCGTTGTTGCGACCGTAAAGACCATCGTTTGCTTGCTCGTTTCATTCTGTTCCTGTGTTGCCCTGTGGTAGTATCTACGACGAACTATGCTATGATTATTTGCTACTAGTATGTATTCACCATTGTGGTAAAATAAGGGAAAGTATAATAATATTTGAAGGCCCTTTCAGGAAAAAGATTAATGGGCGGGGGGAGGAAAGATTGTTATAATTTTGCAGCAAAACGAAACACTCGCAGGGGAACCTAGCACACGTTCACAATGTCTTTGTGCCCATACGCGCACAACGTGTTTCCCGGTTGTTTGCCAACCAAACATAAAACAATCTCCGCCAATCACATTCATATATATATCAGCACAAAAGCGCTGCCGTTTCCTCCTACCGTGCGTATTATAGATATTTGATCGCTTTGAATTTTCACCAATGCTAGGGCGGGGGGAAAAAATGCGCGTAACGCTACTCTGAACAGCTTAATATTCCAGTTCCACCCTTCACACTCCGCTCTTTCTTCTCATCTCCTCTGCTGTGGCTCATCAGTTCCGGTTAGTAAAATGAACAAACGAACGAAAAAAAAAAAATAATAATGATGATAATAAACGAATGACTATACTTTTAAAGGTAATAAGGTGCATCAAATGAGGAACCGGCGGAGAAACTCTGCAACCTGCTCATGTGCCCGCCGCAAGCCAGAAGCAAAAAACCCACTGCGCGCACAAACGCGGCACAACAATGTTTGCTTAAAATTCGAGTGATCGCTTTTGCGGCCGCGTTGTTTGCGCAAAATCTTCTGCTGCTGGTCGGCTCCAAATATGACTCTTATGCATATTTTATATCACGTGTAACAGCGACAGCAATATGGTCGCCTTTTACTTCTGGTACCCTTCTATTTGAATTCCTCCCTATCTCTCTCAAGTTCTCTCTACCTCTCTTTTGCCATCTCAAGTACAGCACGCACGCAAAAATCCGCCGCGTTTCGTTTGTTTTTTCTGCTTCACAACGCTGCAACGAATCACTGCCCGTTGCTTTGGTTTGCGTTCCGCCGCCCAACCGGGTGTTGGGAACGTTTTGCGCCCTCGAAAGAGATCCACTTACACCGAAAAAACGATCCACCAACAAGCCGCCGTTTGCCGTTTAAACGATGTGACTACCATCGCCGCCACCGCCGCCGTTATGTGGACGCCCCCGATGATTGCGGCTCCTTCTCGGTTGGCCACGGCTGCCGGTGCGCGTGGGTCCACCATTTCCGGGCCCCGCGGGAAGCGTAATCCGATGCAAATAGTCGGGAATCTGTACGGCGGGATTGAAGTTTTCATTCGGTAGCGCGGCCACACCGACCCGGGCGGTTCCACTGGACGTGACGACGCTGCTGGTCGAGGGCATATCCGGAGCCGACCGGAACTGGCGACGCTTTGCCACATCGCGACTCATCGCACCGAGCAGCTCGTCGTCGGTCGTATCCTCCGAGCCGTGGAATGAACCGGCCAGATGCACGTTGAGAATATTGTTGCTGTTGTCGATGAGCGCGGGACCGGTGGCTGCGGTTGTCGCAGCCGATGCAGGTGTCGTTTGTGGTTGGTTCGACGGCGGTTGGTCGGCATCGTTATCCTCATCGGCGTCGGTTTCCACGGTTGTACGTGTGAATAATCTGGAAGCGAAAGAATGAAACACCGTACGATGGGATTAATATGCTGCTTTAAACACACGAGTACACTGCTTTGCAATCTTGCCCGAATGCTTTTAAGCGGTCTTTTTGATCGCTCTTTTTAACGCGCGATAACTTCATCATTTTTGGAGACTTTTCAAATCCGTCAACAACTACTTTTTAGTATATTTATTAGATTTTCTCTTCATAATTCCTTTCGCTCGGTACAGAGCTGGGCCAACAGAAAAAAAAATGCTTGAAATTTAAAATGCTTTGGATTTTAAGAAAAGCCTTGTCTTTTTCTGAAAAAAATATTTATCCGTTTTCGAGACATTAATATCTAAAATTGCGTTGCAGCCAAAATTACCTCTGTATGGATTCTAGGAATGAGGATAAGATTGTCGGAACATTTCAACCAGATTGTTTTTACGATGGAACAAGGCTAGCTGATGTTAAAGCAAAAACTTAAAATAACATGTTAACGAAGTAAATTACTTTGAATTTATAAAAAAAAGAGTAAAGAAAAGGTGTCTCTTTCAAAATATAATTTAAAAAAAATTGTTTGTACCTTTTGAATCGCTGCCAACGGGATAATGTGGCCTCGTCACCGATCGGACTGTACGGCGACTCATTCATCGGCTGCTGTTGTTGCTCCGGTCCCGGCCGTCCACGACCGAGCCAGCGTGCGTTCGGGACGTTCCGATCGTCCAACAGTTCATCGTCGTCGTCCGACGGTACAACGTTGACCACGTGGCTGCTTGGTGCGGAATTTTGCTGCAGCTGTTGTTGCTGTTGAGGCAGTTGATCGTGTGCGGTACGGCGAGGAGAAGTTTGAATGACACCGGCCACTGCGGTGGCGGTTCCCGCGGAGGAGTTGTCCGTGTTGGTCGGGGCGTTCGGCGCCTGGCTGGAAGACGATGTGGCAGCAGGTGGAGTAACACCGGCCGCCGGCTGATTGGTTTCATTCGCCGAGTTCAGTAGTGGAGTCGTTTCGTCTGCATCCGACGAGGACATACTGTCGCTCGGCCAACGTCGCCGTGGCTGCAGACGCTCACCGCGCACAATCACCTTTCGCTTGCAGATCGGACAGACGCGCCGGTTTTTGGTGAGCCACGGATCGATGCACTGCGCGTGGTAGGCTGAGGAACCGGAGAAAGATGGGAGACCAAAAGCTATTTTAAACGGTTCCATAAGCAACAACAACTGCATCAGAAGACTCACCGTGGCGGCACGGTAGCACCCTCAGCCGTTCGTTCTCCACAAAATCATCCAAACAGATGGCGCACGTGTCGTACTGCATGCCCTTGGCGAACTTGACGATACCGATGCGCTTCAGCATGCGGGCCGGAAGACGATTGCGTAGCGTACGGCGCCGCTCCCGAATGCAGCGGATGATCATGAACAGCACCTGCAACACGCGCTAGCAAGAATCAGTACATTTGGGCGGGCAATCGAAAAACAAAGAACATAGACAACCAAAAAACCTTCACAACGAAATTGTCCCGGTAGAACCCGGCCTACCTACCATGATTATGAAACAGAGCCCGACGACGATCGCAAACGGGATGATCAGGTTGTTGCTGATGTTGAACGGGATGTCGTCGGTAATGACGAGGGCAAAGTCATGGTCGTACGTGTACGCCTCGATTATGCTCCGGCCGCTACTTTCACCCACGAACACCGACGGGATGATTATATCCTGCGGGTGGCTGGCGGACATGTGCTCTGCGGAGAGTCAGTAAAGCGGTATGTAAGTTATTTGATTTAACACATTCAGTATCTTGGAGGAAGTATGTTTTCAATAGGATGTGGAAACGGAAAACCTAGAGTATGACATTTTTGAAGCCATCGGTCTTGCTGACCAAATAATTTTAATTCAATAAAGAACTGACTACTTATTGGTTTGTATTCTTTACAAGAAGAGTTTAACTAAAAATACAAGAAATAAATACTTCCGCACTATGTTTCCTTCAATGAGGGATGCAAAACATGCGATGGGATCGATGTTGATGTATCAAATACCTACCCAAATCATTACTTCCAACGTTGTGTATGATGGCCATAGCGTAGCCTGCCTGCTGGGCATTCCGGACTTTCACCTCAAATGAGCAGTTGTACCTGAGAAATAGTTGCGAAATATTAATACATCTTCCAAACGGAAACTCAAATCTATAAAGCGGAACCCGTGTTGTGTTACCAACCTGGCAATAACCACCGCATATTTGCTGCTATTGTTTGGTGGCTTCCGGTGAAATTCGGTACACCCGTCAGCTGGATCGGCCCAGTCCGCGAGGACCTTCATGCCAGTGTCCGGAATTTCCCCGCCAAACGTTCCCGGTAGGTCGCGAAACTCCTCGATTATCTGGCGAAAGAAAAAACAAACCAAAAACCGAAATGTAACATTAAGTAATCGAACGTGAATGGTGATGTTTTTAGCACAGACGTGAGAAGAAAGAAGGTCGGGAACATGGACGGAGGCGACCCGTATCATGCTCGCATTGAAAATGGGGTCCTCGCCCCCCCCCTGCCCGCGAGGATCACTCATCAGCTTGTGACCCTTGGCAAGTCCCGTCGTTTCCATCGACACACCATGTGCGTTATTATCAAAAAGACGGTTATTAAAAGTAAAACCACATTTGCTGCTGATATGCGCCAAAGGCCGTCGCAAACGTTGCAATGCGCACACGGGCTACGCGTTTCTATTTCAACGGCACACAGAGATTGGCAGCCTCCACCGACCGAGGAGGAGATTACGAATGTCAACATGTAGGATGAAAAGAAGAAGCAGAAAAAACAAGAGCCGAAACATCGACATCATTATCATCATCCCACTGCCGGAATGGTAATGGCGGTAACGTGTGCCGGCTTTCTTAAATGAGTGGCACACACGGGAAGGCACACGCGGGCCGGTCTGATGACCTTAGTCATCCGCGAGTGGCTTCGGACATATTTGGGCCAGCTGGTTAACCCAACGGATCGTTCGCCTTCCTTGCAGCCCAGCCTGACGCGGGACGATCTGCAAAGAGAGACACACTGGAAGACTCGATGGGGCACAGGATACGAGATAACCAGATTTGTTTGCATTAGATTGTAATGCATTGCGCCATTGTGTAAAGTTTTTGGTAGGGAAAAGACTATAACAAATGGGTAATAAGAAGATCCACAATGCATGTGTTTAATAAAGAGCACATAAGCATCTTCGACATACTTGTCATATGCTTAACTTAATTATCAAAATGATCGAGGTCGGGATCTAGCATAAATCATCATTGCCGGACGGTATAAAGGGAAACCAGTATTTGAGAGAAATAAATACCGTAATATTTTAGGAAGCACTTTTGCATGACAAACATAATTATTACTATTTAAATTTGGATCCGTAATAAACATTTGCTTTCTAAATGTTAACTTTAGCCTCAATCTTGTGGTTACTTGAGATTTTCTGATAGTCTCTAACTTTGATTTTCTCTATAATAATATATATTCGCTTTCGAAATTATTCTATAAACCATGTAAAACGTGCGTTTTTAAACCTCAGAAAATTCGCAGAACCGAAAATTTCGAAACAACATCCCTATACGATATATGACCGCCTTTCAAGCAAGAAATATCATTTACTGAAATAAACAAAACAGCTTCCACCGTCGTAAGTGGGGCGTCACGAACATTGGGGCAAATATGATGGAGGCAAATATAAACATAAAACCCCGCGTTCGGGAAACGGCACTCGAACCGTTGGCGTTGCCGGCTGTTGTTGTTTTGCTGAATCGTTAAAAAAAGGAAGATATGTGATGGAGATTTTTGCTAACATTCTGCGCCGGTTTAAACATGCTTTTAGCAACACACGCGCTCGTGACGATGAAGAGCAGAAAAATCAAAAGGTTCTGGTTTCCAGAATAAAAAAACAATAAAAATCAGAAGAAAAACAGGGTGGTCCTATTGCAAATTTAGCGATCGTTAGCAAAAGCCGGGACTCCCCCGCTTTGTCTTGGTAGAGCGGACCGACGGATGACAGAATCGAGTGTTCGCGATAATGATGATGGTTCTGATAAAAACGCGAACAGATAAGAAACGTCAGCAGCGCTTCCAGGATCAGATTACCAAGCGAAGGCATGGTAGTACTTCCTCCACCAAAGGTAGCACTTGCCGTTTGGCCTAAATTACAGCTACGAAACAAACTTGCTATCTCACAGGAAGTACTCCAATGGTACGCGAAGCCAACAAGAAGTTCCGTCGGCTTAAGCCAAAGTGCAACACTTAACACCCCCCAAGTGCTGAGTGGAAATGATCAGACGGTCTGTAGGTTTGTGGCGATGATTCAAGGACAAACGAGAGCGTACGTCCCTGTCGCTTTCGGGGCCAACGGTGGCTGAACTTTACCTGATCGTTGAGCATCTGATAGACGAGAATGTCCGCCCGGGCGGCGGGTGCATGATGCAGCATCAGCATTATCGTCCCGACCAGCACGAACGTCTGATAGTGGACGAATCCACATCGCGACGGTAACCGTTGTCCCGTCATTATCACAAGCGAACTTGGTAAGTTCTGTGCTCTCGGTACTATATTTGTCTTCTCTCCGTGTAGACGTGAGTACACGGCCCTTTTGCAAGAATCTTCACTCGCTATATATAGGCTTGCGTCCCCTCCCGCTTTCTCTTCTTTCTTCGGAGGTTGGACAGGATACGAGAGCGGTCCCTTCGGGTCGTGTTTGTTTACTGCTTTTCCTTCCTTCGCTCCGGGGCCCCACTCTTTGGGGGTGGTGGTGGTGGTGGAAAGTGAGAATCCACAACTATCTAGTGCCTCTGTCTGGCTCTAGAGGAGTGGCTAACATTTCCGGCACCATCGAGCGAGTGCTACGTTGTCTGATTGCCCGGGGACACTGTAAGTGCTCATCTAAACGCGTTTCTTTTTTTGTGACCAGGGTCTTCTAATATTCCAGTTGACGATTTCAGGTACGGAGAAGATGATCTGGATGACGCGAAAACAATCGACGATGTGATGATCCTCAGTGGGCGGAAATTCAAAAACGGTTCCGCTGGAATGGTGAACTACACTGCTGCTATTGCTGATCGATTACATTGGAGATTGAACACTGGGGTCAAACTATTTGTTATTGCGATAAAAATCTGAAATGACACAAACAAAAAATACGACTGTTAACAATGCACAAAATTGGTGACTGCAAGAGAGTAAACTAAAATTAAGCAGCATTCTTCATCCGGGAAGGAAATAGTAGAGGGATATGACCGATTTATCATGTACTACACCTTCAATCGGTATATGGCAACTTTGTATCTCCTCCCAAGGTGGCACCCGGAGGTGACTGCAGTTGATTAACCCCGCGAGAGTTCACGTTCGACGGTGCCGGCCGGTTTAGCTGTAGCGAGGAGTTCAAGGATGCGTGGCCTGCTTTTTTTTGACATGGTACTTTCAAACTTAACAAATCAACATGTTTTCTTCCGGTCCAAGCAGCCGACGAGCTGAATGAAGGATAGGTTTCTGGGGGTCGTAAATGGTGCAGGCGAAGTGCAGGCGAAGTGTAAATTGAGAGATGCCTACGTTTTGTTTTCAAAAACAGTGATCTTATTCTCTACGAGCAAAGTTGCCTACGATTGGCTTCGTTACGCGGATTAGTAGAATAGAAGTGAAAAATAAGGTTGCTTGTGCGTTCGGGTTGCCTCGGACGGCCTTTTTGCCGATCAGATTTCCGCGCTAAGTATAAAAACATCCCCATTTCATGGAGTCATGGATTTGTTGTAGGGCTAGAGCGCAGTAGATAGGATTGTTGTCGATGGTGTATGTAGGCATGGCCAGTGGAACAAAAGTACTCTTGCCTGCAAATAATCAGATGGCTTACGTAGTCAGTAGATACTGCCACTAACACACGTTGCCAAGCGATGGGCAGCCGATGCTGACCGGCGGCGGCTGCTGCCCTTCGCTGACAATCTCGCACTGTTACACCATCGTTACGGCCGATCGAGGGTTTTGTGATTAAAGTTCTGTCAATTAACTTCAATCATGTGTTGTGCCGCAACGGCTACTACGGCACAGCACACTAGCAATGGACACACACACAGTGTTTCCCAGTGTTTTTCTTACCACGACGTATGGGAAGATCGCTCTTGGGATAAACTTCACAGCGATTAGCGATTGGTGGGGTGGTGGCTGGAAGGGGAGTGGGCCACATATATTTTATATTCCCCAAGAGTGCGTCATGGCACCCTCGGGCAGGACGCGATGACAGATTTCTCGCTGACGGAGAGCTTCACCGACGACGTTCTAGAAATTGAATGTTCCAACACAACCACCAAACGACCGACTACTTTTCAGAACCGCGAGTGCGATTGCTTTTGCGTTCCGTTCGATGTTGTGTGTTTCTGTTTCCGATAAGCCACTTTGAGTGGTCTAGCGAAGAAAACACAGAATGCTATACGCAACATGCATATCAGCGTCTCCTGATTAACTACATTTATGAACGTCTTAGATGTCTTGAGGGTGCTTATTCAATGTTAAAATTTTGGCTGATTTCGAACATTTTATATGTCTTCACAAGTGTTTGAACACATTTGTTCAAATCCCTTCCCAACTGTGTTATTCCTTGTTTCAGTTCCATTGATCCACAGAAGGATCTCTTTTGGAAACCGCACGATTAGTAAAATCAGCCATCGCTTTGGAAAATCATTATTGCTATTTTAAGAATAGCCTCTCCCTCGTGCTTCTAGAAGAGACATAATTTTGCAGTGATGTCTTTATGGCCTGTCTATTGCTTTCAGCACTTCCGTTATCATCACGTTCTGAGTCATCCTGCTGGCACGTACATACACACATACATGCTCCCTTCCCGATTGTCTTTTTCCATTTTACTATTTCAACAATGTCCCCATCCCCCTGTATGCTTGCGCTGCAACAGATGCACTTGCAGTAATCCTGTTAGCTCGCAATCGCCGTCGAAACTTATCGTCGCCACTTCCCGTACCACCATCGCTACCCGCTTGCCCTTATCCGGAAAGTTTCGCTCCAGCATTTTGGTTCGCCCAGACTGTTGACCTTGGAGATTATTTGTTTGTCCAGGTGAGGATTTTCTATGCTCTGAGATCAACAGGAGTAAATACTTCGGCTACACGCAACTTCTCGCCTTCAAAAGGGGCTACAAATTTAACCGATCTACAACAAACAAACGGTAGCATTCAACTATTAACAGATAAGTAGGCGATTCGTATAATACAGAAGCTTCCTTTAAATAGCTCCACACCTCCATGTCGACCCGCGAACAGCGATGAGCAATCCGGGAAGAGAATGCCTACCATACTTATTTTTCTAATACATTTTGCCTTAGTTTTACTCTTACCTCGTGGATGATTTTTGTCGATCAATAAACTTTCGAAAATTGGAAGGAACTGTTCACTGAAATTCTCTTGTTTTGCTTTTTTTCAGCACACGGTTTTACCAAACAAACACACATCCGCACGACGACAGGTGACAACGGGAGTCAAAACAAAAGCAGCGAACCTTTTTCGCGTACTCACACTGCTGTTACTTTTTTTTCCATTCATTAGACGAAATTATTTTGTTTCTTCTGCCCGTTTCCGTGCCATGGAATGATTCACTTGTAGAACATTACATCAGCCCCCAGTTGGGGATGTTTCTTCGCAAGTAAATAGTAGGAATTAAAAGTTGGAGCACGAACGAAAAGCGTACACAATTTCGAGCAAGCGAACGTAATCACTAGCAGCCCGTCGCCATTATTGTCTCAGCGCTGCGCTGCTGAGTGATGAAAACATTGCAATATCTTTACTGTACACCACTACAGCCAGCCATTTGCCCTTTGCATGGGGCGTAGGGAACACTCGCGTAGCGCACTAGACTAAATTACTGTGCTGGACAACGAACAAAGGTGGGTAAAATGCACGTTTCGGATAAATCACCATCTGATTCGCCTTTTTTACAAGACGGCAGCCCAATCGGCTGGCTACAAAGCTGGACCAACTGCTACGCGTTTGGCCTTCGTTTTCCTGAGCACAGCTAAACGCGTAGAAAAACGTAGCAACACGGGACGGGCTATCACGCGGAAAAATAATAGTCACCCGTACACCATTAGAGGACCCAGCGAAGGGATTTACTGTTCAGAAACATGTCGATCCGCGCGGTCACTACACTTGGCGGTGCACTTTGTCCATTCGCAGCAAAGATGAAAAATTAATACGCTTCTCTTCCGGAGCAATCGGACTGCGAATGAAGCTGCCGTCGGTTGGGTACGTTATGTTTGCGTGACTTGAGCTGTCTAATAGACCCCCTCGAAGAAAAATCGTCCTTCTCGGTCACTCCATCGTCGCTTGAACCAAGTGAGAGCGAGAAGCATGGAGGAAAAACAACAACAAATTGTATCGGCGTGGTGAGATTCTCCAAAAACAGTGGTGAATTACTTTGACAACCATCAAAGGATCGATTTCCGAGGCAGCATTCATTTAATTTTATTTGTTTTCATAATTCCAAACGATATTTCAAAAATCGGAAATAATTTGAATAGTACGAATTTTGCAGCATGTTAAATCAGTACGAACTGGTCATTTAATATAAATTAATTCGCGACAAACTTCTCATGTGCGTGAAACAATCCCTGCGTTTCTCAAAAAAATGACAGTTGGTGTTTCACGATTAATTTTAAAGCATTTTTTCCTATTCCGTATAAAACTGATTCATGTACATGGTTAAAAGGGCTGATAATAGTTTAAATTTGCGTTCTAAATCAATTTGTCCAGGTTTCAACCTCCGAATGCTGCAAATGTTTGAAGCCTCAAATAGACACGATAGCCGGGTTCGACGGCGCGTCAATTTCGAACCGTCAGGGGATGGAATCGTCGGGTCTTCGGAAAGCCGATTCTACAAACACTATTCATTCCAGTGACTACTGTCAAACGGCACGGACCGCGGGACAAGACGCTGCGACTCTTGTGCCGTGTGATTTTACACAACATCCGTATTGCTACAGCAGATGGACAATCGTACAGGTCAGCCGAATGGACCATTTACCCCGGTTGTGAGTGCATAAATGAACGAAAACAAAAAAGTGTGTCGAAGCTGGTGGAAGTTATAGCGTGATCGTAACTTGTGCGAAGTTTTTAAAAATCGGGTCCTTAGAAAATCAACCCAGTGACACGCCGGAAACCGTATCGGATCGTGCAGAGTCCAGTGTGAATATGGTCCAGGACTCCCTGCACTTCGAGCCAGTGTAGCTACTTGTGCATCGTGTGAGTCAAATTGGGTGAAAGTTGCAGTTCAAATGCATTGCATTGCGTGAGCATTGTCGCACCGTAAAATAAACACAACACAACAACGGTTGCCGTGGCGGGAGCAACAGTGTGCCGAAACGGTGACACGTGAAGGTGACCAAGGATAGAAAAGGTTCGAGGGTAAAGAACACCCTATTCTGGCCGGCAAGAGCGGCAGTGTCGTGTGTAATTGTCGGTGTGTCCTCATGGTGGCCGCCGGTTTCCATCCATAATAGTGTGTGGCCGGTGGTTGATAAGAAAATCTGTGAACCAAAAAGCGACCGCCGTTGGTCAGACGACGTGAAAAAAAAGCCGTCTACTTTGTGCTGCAAGGAACGGCGGGGAGTGCGCGGCCAACCGAATCCGCCCCATTCGTATTAGTCAGTGTGGCCAAACGACATTCATCCATCGTCGTCGTGATGGCGGCCCCCCGACGACGATGCTGGTAACCGCGGAAACCGAACCGAACGAAACGGCTTCTTGTGCCCGTTGTTTCTTCTCCGGTTGCCCCTGGGTCCACCGCTTGCCTGAGGGCCTGCTTGCTGTCGCGGCGTAATTCCGTGCTCGTGGCCCGTGGCCACAACGGCAACAAACACACACACCCATACCATCAAAAGCAGTGCTGCAAAGAGTCAGGAAGGGAAGCGGTGAGGTGGCCACGAACGCGCCGCATTGCCGCCGGTTCGCTAGGGGTTGAGCTTGGCGTGTAAGAAGCACGGGAGGAGGCAGGCACGGCACGGCACGGCGCAAAGCAGCAGCAAACGCCGCAGCGGCAGCGCCAGGGTGCCTCCTCGGTCGACAGCGTGTGTCCGAGCAGGAAGGAGCGTCCGCTAGAGCGAGCGCGAGCCTGTGTGTGAGGCGTGTGTGGGACACAGGGTGTTCCAACGGAACGGGGTGGCGGACGCAGTGGCCTGCTGTGGCCTTCGGTTCTCTCGCTTACGTTCGCTCGCCGTTCGCGACGAGGCCATCATCCAACCGATCCATCGCTGAGTGAGCGAGCGTGCGAGAGACGGACGGACGAGGACGGCGGTGGTGGTGTCGGGTGCTCGGTGATTCCCCCCGCTCGCGCCCCGAGCGTCCTTTTCCGCGTGTGTCCCCCGGGCCCAGCCCGACCCGACTCGACCAGCGGATCGAGAGACAGCGCCAAGAAGGTGGAACAGCTGCGGTACAGCGAAAGAGCAGCGCCCCGACACTGACCTGCCGTTGCTGCTGTGTGCGTGCACGGGCGGCCCCGCGTTTATCGCTCGCGCCGGGCGCGGGGGTTCGGCGGGTTTGTTATTTTATTTTACCTTTTTCCTTTGCTCCCCTGCTTTGTGGCGCTCTCTTTCCGACCCGCGACGACGACGACGACGACGAGCAGGGCACGGACGGCGGCGGTTGCGGTGGCCAGATCTCGCAACGACGGCCCCCGGGGGTGGGTGGCGACGATGACAATCCACGCGAACGACGACGACCACGGCTACGGCGCAGCGCCGTTCGAACGGGCGAATTATTTATCGTCGAGCCATCGCTGAGTCCGACAGCCTTTTCCCGTGGCGGAGCCGGTTGTGGACGCCACCGAAAAAACGGTGGCCCAATTGTCTGTACCCGCGTACGTGCGTGCGTGTCCTGAACTGAAGAAAAGAAGAAGAAAAAGAAAACGGTCGATGTGTGGTGATAGTGAAAGTGAAAAACGGTTGCGTAAAAGAGAGCGTCGCGGGGGGACAGATCTTGAATGCGTGTTTCACCTGGCACACTCTGTCTAAACATTTCCGGAACTCTTGGTAGGCCCCTGCGTTGGGCGTGTACCGTATAACATCTCCTGCGGGATATATTCTCTAAGCTAAACTAAACAAAAACTTACGATGGAGGAAGACGGCACAAAAACGTTCTCCGCCGCCGTCCGACGACAACGACGACGTCAAGCGGGAACGCGAACGTTCCAAATCTCCTCCTGCTCCACCAACGGAGTCGCAGGAACCGCTGGAGGAGCGCACGAACGACGAAGAACGTACGCGCGAGTCATCACCGCAAGCGGTCAGGAAGGATGGTGTGAGTTCACCACCCGCGCCCACAGTCGACCACTCACCGGCCCGACAAACATCGCCTGCGCCGATCGAAAGGGCGTCCGTGGAGCGGGAAGCGGACGGTAGCCGGCGGAGTTCCACCGAGAAGCAGCCGGAAGAAGAGGCACCGAGTGTGGCTGAGGTGAACTCGCCGAAGGAAACGATGTCGGATGCTGCGGACGCACCGACGTTAGCCGACTCGTTGGAGCCGCAGGGGGAAGCAAAGAAGGAGGAAGAAGAAGTAAATAAACCGGCATCGGTGCGAGACGGGGCGGACGGCGAAGCGTTGCAAGTTGCATCGCCGGCAGCACGATCGCCATCGCCAGCACCACCGTCGTCAGCAACGGAGCCAACGGAAGAGGTAACCAAGGCAACGAGTCTGACGAAAGAAGACGTCGATGTCGATGCACGTGTGACGGCGGAGGCAGAGGCTACTGAGTCGCGCGCTGCCGGTAAGGCTGATGACGGCGAGCAGAAGGTAGCAGCTGTCGTGATCGACGAGCCCAGGCATTCACCGGCAGCGCTGGAGCAAAGTAGACGTAGCCGAAACAAAAATCGCTCGAACAGCAGTAGCTCGAGTGGCAGCAGCAAAAGTAGCAGCAGCAGCAGCAGCAGTACCAGCAGTGATAGTTCCAGTGCGGGAAGCGGCCACCGCAGCAGCAACATGGACAGTGGCGGTGACGGTGGTAGTTTGCCGAAAAAAGTGAAACTGGAACCGGTGGAGCAGCGCCAGGCAGGGGAGAACGAAGTGAACGAGGAGCGGGTGGAGAAACTTCGCGATCCAGCCTGCTCCTCCAGCGGAGAACCGTCGTCGCTCTTGAAGACGTCGAGGATGAAGCAGCAACGAACGGAGGAACTTCCCGCAGTGGCGAAACCTCCTTCCCAGACGCCGCCTTCACGTGAACAATCGTCGCTACGGTCGTCGCTGAACAGCGAGGGTTCGGTATCGTCCCGCACTGTCGGTGACTTGGCGGAAGAGGAACCACAGGGCGTCGTGACGGGGGAAAAGGGTGAACAAAGTGGAACGCCTTCGCTTGCACTGCCCCCACCATTGTCCTCCTCGGTGGCCTCCTCTCGGGCGTGCTCTCCGTCCTTGGCGTCTTCCTCCGCCCAGTCGACGCCGACGAAAGAGAAGGAATCAACCGCAGCAACAGCAGCACCAACGGTGGTTAGAAAAGTACCGGAGGTGAAGGTGGCAAAGAGTGGTGCGATGGTAGTGCCGGTGGTGGTGGAGAAACCGGACAGCGCACGGCTGACGGCCGACCTGCAGAGCTGCAAGCGACAGCTAGCCGAGGTCCGCTCGAAGTACGACGTGACGCGCAAGGAACTGCACGCGACGAAGCGCAAGCTGAAGCGAATGACGGTCCGGCTGAGCGGGATGGCGGCTAACGCGTCCGCGGCCGGTTCCGGTGCGAACTCGCCGCACGTACCCGCCATCGCCGCCGCCGCCGCACCCGCCGAAGAGGATCGCAATCGGAAGTGGCGCGAACCGATGATACTGTCGGCGATGAAGATAAAGGCCGCGATGGGCATCCAGGCGTACAAGTCGCTCATCAAGGACGGGGAGCTGCTGCTCCCGAGCTTGCGGACCATCACGCGCTACCTGGAGTCGCTCCGGAAGGCGGGTGGAGCGAACGGGGTGGCAGCAGCGATCGCCGGTGCCATGGCTGGCGTAGTTCCGGGAGCCGCCGGTGGAAAGACCACCAACCAGAGTGCGATGGAGGTCGACGAGGAGGAGGAAGAGGACGAAGAGGAAGAGGATGTGATGGTGGCACCGGCACCGGTTCCGGAGTTGTTCGACCGGACGGGACACGCGAAAAAGAAGCATGCAGCCAAAGCAGGGGGAGAAGGCGTCCGACGAACGGTGGACCATAATCGTAACGAGCAGCAGCAACGACACGGCAATGGTGGTGGTGTCGCCATGCGAAATTCTTCCGGCCAGTATCACCGCCCGTCTCAACACCATACGCCGGAAGTGCACCTACAGGACATCAAGACCGAACAGGATCCCGTTAGCTTTACCGGTAAGTGTGTGAAGGTGTTTTAAGTATTGATCTAACTCTGTTCACGATGGATTATTTCGAGAGTTTTGAAGTCTCACAGGACATACCTCTCCTTCTTCTTCTTCTATTATGCGAGTCTGGGGTATATCCTCTTACAATAAGTTGAACCATAGGTTCCCTTACACGTACTCAGAGACGCACCGACTCTGCACGAGACTCCTAAAAAGGGCCCGACTTATGAAAGCCATATGTCCAACATAACTCTCCATTGCATGTCAGATTTACAAACCCAGTATTTATTAGTCCGTGATGGATAACTCACCTTTCCAGGTATATCGTAATGCAGATCATTCTGGATATTTCTTGGAACGGATTTATGTTACATTTCATATTCAACTGGGTTTAGGAAAATGTATATGTTCTTTATTTCTTCTATTTATTTCGGCGCCTGCTAAGAGAACCGTAAAAAGGATAACCGAACCATGACGAGGTAAGCCGTGCTGCTGCGCCGGAACCAAGCGAAAGGATGGGAGAATGATTTTGGCAACATTTTGCAATATTAACGCTTGGGCTATAGGAAGATGCTTAGCGGGGTGGGAATAAAATCTTAACTCGACGTCGTCCCGTTACGGCCTACGTGGGCGACAGGATGCTTGCTTCGTTCTGCTCCATCCCTTGCCAGTTCTTCGGCTCCGGATTTAATTTATGTGCTTGGTATGTGTGTGTGTGCGTGCCACCTCAGATGAACTTTGAACCCTGCACAAACTCCTTGCTGCGGTGGCTTCAGATTACTCCGGCTTCACAGATGCCACCAAAAGTGGACCGGCACCTTCAGTCCGCCACTGCTCAGGGAGTTTTCTTCGAAAGTAAAAGAGCGACGTGAGCGGGGGTGGGGGTAGAAAGGATGTTGAAGTGAAGCCGTTTCCCGACGACCGCGAAGCCTTCGGGCGACCATGCCAGGGGTTTGGGAGCAACGAGGAGGGTGTACCTTCGCCAACCCGGTATGGCGTCGTCGTCATCTGTGCCAGCGTCGGGTTGTACGCCAACGTGTAAATTATTGATTTTCTTAGCCTGCAGGCCACCGCGGAAAGGTATCCGCCGACCCGAGGGGACGTTGCTTTTAGTGTGTGTATGTGTGTGTGTGTTTGTGCGTGGGTTTGGTCCGGATTGTCGACCCAACTGGGGTGACTGGCTGCT
>KE525092.1:179049-202872 GCA_000441895.2 Anopheles sinensis | reverse complement strand
CACAATCTTAACACCCACACTAGCTTCGATTCCTTCGACTTTTTTGTAGGATTAGAGCAGCCTTACCGTAACTTGGGGAGATCCTCAACCAGGGTACCAGGATCCCTTGTATCAACCCATTATTTTTCTTAAATGTGAAAGATGGAGAAAAAGGATACTCTAGGATATGTGCCAGAACTCTTGACTTATGTTCTTGATGGGGTTCCGGAACTATGAGTGTTATTTTTCTAAACAGAGTTATGAAGAGAACAATTTATTTTGTTGAATTGTCAAAAACAATGTACATATTAATTTAGACAAAGTTACTACGAAATATCTCGTCCAAAAGTAAATTTTGCCCAAAACATCTGTTTTATACACAGAAGCCTCTGTTGAAATTCGGCGTTTGGAAAATCTTTGAGACATTCGTCCGATTGTTTCCATGTCCAGCTACTTGGGGCACGTTTGTAAACCCCGTCAGGGCTCGATTCGGGTCGGTCCGGGGTTACGCCGCGGCCATTGCCATCTGTCACCAGAATGCGTCTCCTGTGGTTGGGTAGCGAGCTGCTGCTCGGGGGCAAGAGACCGCCGACATTTTGTGCCGTTGTGCTGCTTTGAGTGCCAGGTAGTCAATTGCTGCTGTCCTCTCACCGACAGGCAAGCGGAACGGTCGCAGGATGACGGGAAGGCCATGCCAGCAGCTGCCTTACTTTGCCTGAATGGCCTGACTTCGTTCTTTGGCGGCCATCTTGCGCTGCTGGACGGTGTGGCCCTCGTTGAAAGGGTGGCGCACAGCACGGGGGATCCCACACACAGTTGCCACAGCGTCACCATCACCACCACCATCACGAGCAGCGCGTGTCGCTCGGGCACACAAAGGCCTTCATGGGCTGCGCGTTCGCTCGACGTTGGCCCCGCGGCCGGGGTCGCCATCCATCCGTGCAGATGGCCCCGCATGCTTCTTTAGCTTCCCGTCCGGTTCCACAGCCGTCCTGCCCTCTCCCTGTCCCACGTACGAGTGCGCTCTCTTTCGCTTTCGCTACTATGCACCCGAGAACGTGGCCACAAGTCGTGAGAAAACGCTTTTCGCGGGGCCAAGCTCGGAGGCAGTGCTCGGAGGCGGAGTACTTCTCGGTCGAACCTTTTCGGTCATTAATGGGCTGATGGAGGACTCGTTTTTTTTGCAGCGCAGCTCGAGGGTCGATTCGCGCGTTCACTGCACTGCAACTCTTTTGGGGGCCACATCGTTCCTATTCAGTACCTCGACTTTTCCGAAAAATCCAGGACCTTCCAGAATTTCCGTGTGTAGACCTGACAAAGGGGGAAGGTACCATCGCTTCTTATATATCTAATTCTTATCTACTTTTTCTTAGCTAGCTTTAAGAAATTGCAAACTTAAGTATTTGGATTGAATTTCGTACTCCTTAAAATATGCTGCTAAATGTTGTTCTCTATCCTTCGAGCCATTGATTACCTGCAAAGGTTTAAATAATAACAACTCCTGTATTCCCGATGGAATGCGAGTGTGTCCCTTTAAGATTAAATGCTAATAAGTCGTCCCTTCGTGGTCGTCGTCTCGCGGACATGTGGTTTCCGTAATCAGTCCAGCGGAAGGAGTGATGAATGCGTGACTGAGCAATATCAATCCCGCTGTTAAAGGGAGGGGATGTCTTGCTGAGATGGTTCGGTGGAATGGGATCACCTTAAAATTTCTGGTGCATTCGGCGGATGAGCGATGGTTTAATTCGGGTTAAGAACGCGAAATTTAGTTGGGATTCGGGCGTTTTCTCACGCTCCGGTAGTTGTATTTGTGCGAACGGTGTCGGTTCGTTGGTGGGATGACGTGTTTCGTCGCCCACAGGACTCCCGAGGTGGCGGGGCTTTATTACCGTTTTACCCCGTACCACCCTCTCCCACCGCACACGGGCACAGGATTGCGGATGTTGCGGTCAATGATTTCCATGCATTCATCAAGGGAAAATTCATTCGCGAGCCGCTGGTGGAAAGGTGAATAATGATTATCGCGAATGTATCGATCATGACCATGATATGATGATGGTGCTTAATGATGATGATGTTGATGATGAGCGTGATATTACTACCACCACTAACTTGCCACCTTTAGGTGTTAAATTGCAGGGGGGGCAGGATATATAGTATAGACAGGACACTAAGGCCGGAGGAAAACCCCACTTCTCCTGTTGCAATGATTGGGATGGGAGTGGGAAGGGGGGTGGTTGGTGTTACCCACCAAAACTCCCACCGGTCAACCAAATCGACCCACACCGTTGAGTGCACGGTCACGGACCTTTAATGTGCGTGTGTGCGCAAAGCTGTACATATATGTACATATAAATCGCCCATGGCTCGGGTTTTGCAGCCTCCCGAGGGGGGATGTGCTGTAAATATAGATTGAAAATGGTGGAATTTGAAATTTGATTGTTTATTTGTATCGTTAGAATTCGCAGGTGTGTTAGCACACGCATGTGTTTGTACGTGTGCGAATGAAACGCAACTGTAGAAGGGAATGATGATAGCGCAAGAACATAGTGATAGATTATTTTTTCTGGAGTTTGGGCTTCTACCCGGTTCCCCATCCTGAGAGTATGTTCCCGGTTGGGGTTATCGATATTATATTATTCAAAAACAATATTTTCGCACATACATTCATACATTATTTAACCCTTCACCCTTTGCCTCCCATTTCCGACCACTTTGGATGTAGCTGAGCTCTGGGCCAGGACATAACCATTTTCTCGTTGTTTTTATTTTAGGTTGATTTGATGGTGAAAGTATGCTTGAGTGTGTGTGTGTCATTGCAATTAATTTTAGTCCCGACAGGTCCGCCCATCATTTAGCAATTGCATGTTGCAAACTAGGGAAACATGCGAATTCTATCATGTAGGAACCAACACCGCCAGGCAAAGGGAACCTTGCCTAACGATGGAAAAATAAGGATCTAACTCTGAACAAGGGTTGACATATTAAAGTACTCAAATACGTAGCTGAATGTTGTGGGACAAGGCTCTTCCTTTTACGCTTTGTGCGATATGAGTATATCATTCACAAAATCATCACAACTTTGTTTATACGATTTGAATAAACGATCGAGTTTTAATTCCACGTTGAGGTGGTGTCTTGAACAAAAGGGTTCCAACACGTATCCCACTTTTTTATCTTAAATCGTTTCCCGTTGACTCTATTGATGGATGGTGACGTTTGTCTGTTAACACCCAAGTTGTGAAGTTTATTTACGCGGCTATAAGCCACCTCGATAGTGACGTAGAATACGGTCTTCGCATGGGGACATCGGCGTCGATGTAATATGTTCACGATTTTCTTCCAGCAGTGGGTCGTTCGGTCGGCCTTCCCGCGACTTCAACGCTGCTGCTCACGAAAACGTGCAACTCGTGGGCGTCCGATTTGACCACCACACGAGATGTACCCGTGTACTTATTATGTATCGTTCTTTTCCGTGTGCATCACTTCTATTGTCATACAATTTGGAAGATGATCGTGTGGTGTGCACAGTTTGGAATTGGATTTTGTTTAGGAAGGCTCATGGAAGATCCGTGAAGTTTTTAATCCGGAGACGACGCCTGCCGACTACGAAGACTGGAGGTCGCAAGGCGCTCGGTTCAATTATCATTTCAACCGATCGTTTACGGATCGGCGAGCTGGAAAGTTGGCAACGAAAAAACGCACACACTTCAGAAGGCAGGAGAGTGGCCCGGCACGGCATCATCAGACGACCCCGTTGTGTGGTCGCTTCCGATCCAAAATTTTGGTTTATTTTGGTGTTGTTTTCGTTCGTCCCGTACACCCGCGTGTACACACACTGGTTGTTTGCTGAAGTTTTCAACGAGTCGGGGTGTTGTTTCTATTCGTTTGCCTTCAGTTGTGTCCAGTTGGTCGGGATCCTCCTTAAAGAAAAAAGAACTGAACTCTCTCACATATGGAACCGGCGTATCGTGGTTGTGGCCCTGATCTCTTCCACGTCGTAACGCGGGACACCGTGGTGCGTAAAGGTAGGTTTCTGTGGCGATCGTTTTCGTTTCGTTGTGCGTTTTTTAAATCCATGGTATGGTTGTCAGCTGCTGCCCATTGCTTCTTCCTCTGATGTTGCTGAAGTGGACTGTTTCCAGATGTCGGACCTCGAATGATCTCAGTAACAAACCGGCGGTATTCTGGCCTGTAGCTGGATCCGTAGTGATACCGTGTCGTGAGTTCTGTGACACTTGGGGAATCCTTGGGTTAAAAGATGCATTGTTAAGTCTGGAGCCGTTTGCCAAATGCATTGGTCCTCCACGTCATCGTCGTTCGTTGAACACTTGCTTGCCTGGTACGCCGTCCCCAATCATTATCGACCCTATCGGTCGGGACGTGGGTTTGACCCGAGCCCGTGGGTTTTTTTTGCCATGCTCCCCCTTGCCGTTCCTGTCTCACTTTCGAGCACACGGAGGCACTGAACGGCGCGTCATCATCGGTCTCGCCGTCGGCCCGCGGTCATACGGTGCGCTTCGATTACAAATGGCGCACCTCGTCGCTCGCCGGGCCACCGTCCACCGTGGGCCTCCCTTGGTGTGTCGTGCTCTGGTCAGGGTGAGTTGGTGTTTTTTTTTGTGCTGTTATTCGATGCGAGCCCGCGACCGGCCATCGCTGGTTGGTGGTAGGATGGTTGGGCTGAAGTTCACTGTGCGTCCCACCGACCTCACCATTCCCCAGCTCAGTCTGTGCTACTGCGCCACCATAGCCACTGCGGGCCCGATCCCGAGCCGGGCGACGTTCGCGATGCGGTGTCGCACTTTTGTGGCCGCGTCCCCAACGCTCTGTCGGTCAGTCGCCGTCCCGCTCTCTCGCTTTTACACGCCTCGAGTGTTCGCGTCGCCCGTCACTGCGTCAGCGATCGTTCAGATCGTCCGGCAGCAACACACAGCGTGTCCCGCGACTGGCAATAATCCATTCGTCTCCCGCATCCCGCGGCCGTCTGTTCTCTCTCACGGCACCGCGGAGTGGAGTAGCTGACGCAGCTGCTGCGTGTTGTGCGGTGTGTGTGTGTTGTTGTTTTTTTTTCATTCTACACTCCTCTCGCCCCCTTTCGACCCGTGTGCCGCGGGCTCGGTCACACAAACGCGAGAGCCTCCGCGCGTCGCGAGTTGAAGAATCTTCGTTCCCTACGGTGCGCGCATCCGGTACCATCATCATCATCGGTAGGGGTCTGCCAGGGTCAGGAGCAGTACGGTGGTGGCACCGACGAGGTTGGGCTGTGCTAGTGGCCTTTGCCAGTGCCATGGAGCCGTGTACCCTCTGTCGTGCGCTGCGCTCCTCATCGGAGGCACATCCACACACGGATGGCGCACGTAGAGAGATGATGCTGCGGAGGTGTGGTAGTGTTGCCGTGGCGGTGGACAGAATGCCCGCACTTCCCAGCACCTGACTGGTTTTTGGGTCGGTCGCGCTGTTGTGTGTCGTTTTTTTTTTATGACCGTCCACTTCGGTTCGAGACTGGGCCGGGGGTGGGGGTGTGGTGCCTTTTTGTATCAGCGCCATATTTCTTCCACTCTCGGCGCGCCATTCGCATTCTTGCCACCTTTTTTCCGGTCGTCCTTCGCGAGCGCGCGCCTCCGTTCTGACGATCCGGTCGGCTCGCGTTACCTGACCGCTAACCACATGGAACTGGAAGGTTGGATAAAAAATCCTGTTTCCCCCAAAAAACCATCAACCTCTCGCGAAATACGTCGCCTCAAATCGGCAATGAGTCGACTGGTTAATTTGCACGGGACCAACATACGTAAAACTCATTCCCCGTATTGCTTACAGGTCCTTTGATGAGTTGGCTGATATCCTTTTGTTGCCAGGGTAAGCAGTTACAATTCCACTCATGGTTGGAGATATAGGATTAATCGGGGGTTTTATTATGCTGAAACAATAATTCATTCTCCCTTTTGCTGACAAGGTATCCTCTTATCGCCGCGCCGGGTAACCCTGATGAAGGATGAACAGTGATAACACTTTAAAGTATTATTCGGAAGAGGAATTCGGACTGGGGCAAAATCCAAGCATTCAGCTGGAATACATAATTAAGATGGACTCGTTTAGTTTCGATAGAAGTATACATAGAATAGCTGAACTAAATGCATAAACCCAGTAAACGGAATATTATTTAAGAACATTGTCCTGACCATAGTCGAGACCATAGGTCCTTTTTGTCTTCAAGCATGGACGAATAGTTCCAAGACCGGAATTCAAGATAAGGAACGCAAGCCTTAAGGAGGGATCAAGAGGTTGCGTGGATGGCGGCGCCAAGGGAAGTCCACTAGCGGACGTCACGTCTAATCGATCACACTGTATGGTGTGCGTATGTGCGGCCTAAGAGGGAAGCTTCGTATCACTGTGTCATCGGCCACACCAGCCCCCGCGCCGCCATCGCCATCGGTGTCGGGTCCACTAGCACCCTGTGCTCCGCCATCGTTCCCCGTGACCGCTGGGGCACAGAGCGAGGGGGCTGTTGCGCCATCCTGAGTAGGTGTGTGTGTCTGGATGTGGCCCCCCGTATAGGCCGTCAACACGGCGCAATACAGACGGCCATGCCCTGCCCTGCTCTGCACAAATCCAAAGCTTTCGCACCGTGAAGCCGTGTGCGTATATATGTACATGGCCGTGTATGCGCGAGCTGGTGGTTTCGAATCGAATCATGCGAATCGGGCTTTGGATTATGGGCTCGGTGGCGTTTGGGCTTACTGTTGTTGTCTTTCCCCTTCCCTCCCTGTCAACCAACTGACCCGAAGGTTAGCGGAGGAGCGCTCTGCACCAGCGTGGCTCGGAGGAACTTGCCTTCACCTTTGTACCATTGTTAGCACAAGAAAAAAAAAAAAAGGCCACCAGCCACCAAACCGAGCACGGCGTAGCCACGCCACGACGCGCAGAGTTCTGGGGTTGCCTTTCGGTCCGCCGGTTGAGGCGGCTCACGTCACCGTGGTTATTTTTAGTGGCACCTGTCACTTTTGTGCAGCGGGCAAATGGCGAAACGCGGCCGGTTGAATTTTTGGGCCGCGCATCACACTGCCCGCTTGCTGTAAACCCGTTTTCGAACCCGGGGCGAACGGCGTCGTGTACGGCACAGCCTCCTTTTTTCTCGCAGTGGAGCCTTTGGGTGAGCCGCACGGCACTGCCTTGGAGACAACCCAAGAAACCTACCGTTTCGTAGGGGAACCTTTTTTAAATTTATTTATAACCCTACACCGCTGCGCTATGGCATACGAGCGGACACTTTGCCGAGGACCGTAGCATACTTCTCCTTTGGGTCCGATGGGTTGAGTATTCTAAACTCTGAACCTTGCGGCAGTGTAGATGGCCATGGAACGTCCATTCGTCGCTTGTGAGTCCAAAATGTCATCAGCCTACCAATCGCCAGCAGGGAAACCACAGGCAGAGATAACCCTGAGCCGAGGATCGCCACTGAGTTGAGGTGGTTGATCGTCCTCCATCGTCGATGACCCGAATTTTTCGGGCGAATGGTGCGATGCTTGTGGAACCGGATCATTGGCAAGGTCTTGGAAAAGCCCATTTCTCACACGAATTAGTCCAACGATGGTTTGTGCCTGGCTACAGTTTAGTTTCGACAATTCGACTAGAAACGGATATGATCTGGATCTCATTATATATTGTTGTAAATTGGAATCCACCCTCAGCGTGGTGATGCCGGTTCGGTGACTTCTAGCTGCACGACTGGAGTAGGGTATCGCCGATGTTATCACAAGTTGCGGCTCCCAACTGTTGGTGCGCTGCAGATGCTTATCTGATTTGTGGTGACCGTTGCGGTTGTCTGCCTATGGAGGCGTGGAGGTGAAACGGTCCGGAATTAGGGTTCCAGCATTGTTGACTCGCTCTTTTTCATCAGATTTTTAACGATTCTAACCAAATGTCGTGGTGCTATATTGGAGAAAGTGCTTGCCGGCATTGTTAGCGATCGGTGGCCGTTTAATTCCTTGAATAACTCTTGATCTAGTTATGGTAAAACACCCGAGGAGAAATGAGGGAATAGAAGGGGTGTGAGGTGTGTTGGTGGCCACACTGGGGTGAGGCGCGACCGCACACGGGGCCGCGCGTGGTCGATTTCTTATCGCGGCCCAGCCGAACGCTTGCACCGACCGAGTGACCGTCCGTTTGGCGTGATTACATCAGCACCATCATCACCACCACCATCACCAGCGCCATTGGTGTGACCGCGGGCCATCGAGACGCCCTTCACTCGATTCGGTCGAACTCGAAGCGACCACATCAGCGCGCAGTCGTCCACCAACCCTGTGCGACCCCGATGACGACGACGACGACGACGACGACGATGTTGGCCACGACGTCCACAACAACCACGAAGACGATGGCGACGACGGCTGCCACGACGACTATGATGGCGCGCACCACCGGTTCGTTGGGCGAACAAATTCGAGCATGCGACCGTGTGGGCCTTGGGGAGAGTCGGTTGCAACGCCGTGCTTCCCAATCACTTCCTTCTCCAACCGTGGTTTTACTTAAGCCACCACGAGATTCCTCAGGTGGTAATGGCGGAGATCAAAGGGTGGCTTTTGTGAGTGATTACCAGGATAGGGGAGCATTTGTGCACAATGGCGAGTTTATTGACGAATTTCGTGACTTGGTGAGCCTCCACAACGTCATGGGTATTCGAATCGACCAATTCCTTTAGCGACACCTTCATCTTTTGATTTAACCAACTATCAGGAGCAATCTTTCAACATGTTTGAGTACGAAAGAGGCTGCGAAATGGATCCGTCTGTAGACGGTAGCAAATCATTAGTGAAAATCGAAACAAACAAGACAACGAGAACAAGAGCGACCGAAGAGTGAGTGGTCGGACGTACGTCCGCTCGCGTCTTCGGTGTGTCTTGTGTCCTCCTGAAATAATCGACGGGGCGCCCCTGTCGGGCGGTAGTCGATGTCTCGGAAAGAAAAGGGAAAAGAAACCACCCGGCACCCGACAACCTTCTCGTATGCAAATCCACCTAGAGTAGCTTATATTTATACGGCGGGATGCATATGGCAGACCCGGTACGTTGGGGAAACCAGTCTGCGGGAGCTAAAAAGTTTTAAAGACCCAGCGAGAGTCGTTCAAAGAGATAAGCTACCATAATTTGTGCGAGATTGTATTTTGGAAGAATGTTTGCAATACTTCGAGTAAGAATGTAAATGTTTTCTAATAGATGAGTTCAATAAGCACGCAAAAGTTTGACTTTGGCTTGCATACAATGCAATTTCGATAGTTGTATTTTAGTTCACAAAAGAATACTTTTCTAATCGACTTTAAGCTCATCTTGTAAAACTCAATTAACTCTGACGTGTATATTTTAATGCGTGTATTTCAACGAATTTCTAACGTTTCTGTTCTTCTGCTTTTCTTTCTTATTTAAGCGTCTCCTGATATAAATTACTACCAGCACAATGCGAACGATGACGAGGACGACGATGAGGATGGCTACCAGGATCCGACCTCGCTGCTCGAGCAGAGCCGCTACGATGGCGACGGTGGAATACGGTTGAACGGTGACGATGCCGGCTACCATCACCAGCAGCAGCAGCAGCAGTATGCCGCCCAGCAGCCCAACCAGCAGCAGACACTGTCGCAGGCCCAGATTGAGTTCCTCAAGTCGATGGTAGGCTTCCGGAAGAAATGGACCCCGTACGAGCTGCGGACGTGCAACGAAATCCGGCACATCATCGGCAGCCGGGAGTACGATTCGCTGCGCAAAAACGACGGCATGCCATTGCCGAGCGTCAAAACGCTGCGCAAGTATCGGAACACCGAACCGGTGCCGGAGGAGGTGGAAGTGGTCGGTCGGAAGCGTAAGCACCACGAGATGATGGCGGAAGAGAGCGGTGGTGTTGGAGGTGGTGGTACGGCTCCAGTGCCGGGTGCTGGTGGACAGCATAAGACGGTGGCGGCCGAAGCTTACGGTGAGGGTCGTCTGTTCCCGTTCGGTAACGATGCGGAGAAAGCTATGATGAAGGCCGAGCACGACTCTGAGGATGGGCACTTTGACGTTAGTGTGTTGACGATGGCGCAGATCAGCTTCCTGCAGACGCTCACGTTGAACACGAAAGGCTTCTCCGACTACGAGTTGCAGCGATCGTTAGAGTTGAAGAACGAGCTTGGCAGCAAAAACTACGAAACTCTGCGGAAGCAGGAGTTCCTGAACATTCCCACGCTGGTGATGCTGACGCGCTACGAGCAGGACAACGGGCTGGAGGACTTGTCTCGCATGGCCGGAGGAGGTCCAACGGTTGCCGTGGACGATGACGATGAGCCGGACGGTCGGGGTGACGCGGCATCGGTTGAGTTGGTAAGCAAAGGTGGACAACGGAACATGGTGGATGCGGAGGAGGAGCACAACCTGGAGTTGCTACAGCAAAAGCGCCAGCAGGAGGAGCAGCTCGAAGAGGAGCGTGCACGCGAACAGCAACAGCAAGAGCAACAGCAGCAGCTGGAACTGTATAACCGGCTGACCCAGGCCGATCTTACACGACACCCGCTGTTCGATAGCATTGCCGGTGATTCCTCGCCAGGCGATGGTTCCGATTCGGCGGCTACGGCGGCCGCAATGGCAGTGGCAATGGCGGCGGCCGCCGCCGGCATTCATCCGTCGTACGATCTGAACGGAACCACCGGAGATGACTCGTCGCTCGGTATCTTCGAGAACCATTCGATCTTCGACAAGGACTCGCCCACGTTCGATATGAGTAAGCTGTCGCCGGCACATGTCGAGTTTCTCAACACACTGCCCGAGAACCCGAAGCGGTGGACGCAGGAGATGATCAATTCCGCTTTGGACATCAAGAACGAGATTGGCACGCGTGACTACGAGATCCTGCGGAGGCAGGGTATCCCACTGCCCGCCGCCCGTACGCTACGTCGTCACAAGGATATTCGCAACAAGGCCGATCGGGCGGTGAGCGAACCGGGGGAGATCTTACCAGGTAGTGGAGCGACAGCCGGTGTCGTAGGCAGTGGTTAGAGTCAGAGCATGCAGGAAAGGTGTCTCACTCGATACAATCCGTACATTGAGAATTGTCCCCAGTCTCAATCCTTTTCGCAAAAGAAACATCCCGTTCAGTCGTAAAGAAGAAGACGGGAAACGCGTAACGTACCTGTGCCAGACTTTATGTTTTGTTTTGTTTTAATTTACTCATAACCAATCGAATGTAAAGATCGAAAAATTTAGTGAACAATTCAAGAGGGGAAGATAGATAGATAAAATTGAATCGCGGCCCTCCTCCCATCTCTGATTGGTCTGACTCTTATGGCATGACGGTGCGCCAATGCTGTTGTGATTCGTATTTGGCAGGTTGAGAGAGAATCGAGGGGATAGTTTTAGCATATCAAACCATTCGGAAAGGATTACCCCTTTGACACGTGATTTAGTTACTTAAACCTTGAGCGAGCCCAGCATCGAATATTGGAGCAGAAAATAACCATGGCGGACACATCCTTGAAACCAGTCCCAGTACTTCCTCCCATTCTTCTCACTCACTTTTTGCATTGGTAGAGATTATAGTCGTTCATTGCAATTGCGCCAACGGAAGAAGAGACCATTTTTTTAAAGTAATAGCTCTAGATGTATAGCTGTGAACTGAGAATATATTCTTAAACCTTGCGTAAAAAGCAAACGGGATCGGTTTAACGAACCCACACCTCGTAACGGGCGTTCAACACAAAATGTGACGGTGGATCTTCTCTCTGTTTCGTTGCGGAATAGATGTAAATAACTAGCTAAATGATAAAATGTAACGCACATGTATACAAAAAGGGAAATGGATAAGAGTCGAAGCAGGAGGAGAGGTTTTTCAGAATGTGAATGCTCAGCTAGCAATTTTATCGATAGCAAACGGTCTGCCGTATGATAATGTGTAAGACCAGTTCCAAACGATGCCAACTAATCAACCAGTGCGTATGAGCGTATGTGTGTGTGTGTGTGTTAGTAAGCGATATGGGTCGATGTTACGCACTTGTCGATGGCCAGGGAAGAAAGATTTTATCTCTAAGTGTTTTTAAAATAGATTTAAACGGTCTCCTGTTCGGTCGCATATGACTACGGAGATTCGATAGTGGTACGTGTACATATTTATGCTGAAACCATATAGATGTAGTTGACTATTTTTTCTTAGTAACAGAATACAGTATGGAACAGTTTCATAACACTTTTCGAAACCGAGCTACGAAATAAAGCGTGAACGGATGCGCGGATACAAAACAGAAACCGCCGAAACATAAATCTGCATTTTCTTCTCTGCATCGGAAAAAGTTGATTAATATCACAAATAGGAGGATAATGTTGGTTTCTAACCTCTGATTGCAATAAAGTCTATTGAGGTTATAAGGAAATGTTTCGCATGATGCTTCGGTCTTTTTTGGCTGAATTATGAATTGCAGTCATAATCCTTGCATCGTAGCTGTGGAGGCAAAAATTAAACCATCCTCTTCACGGGGCAATATGCACCGGCTTATGCAGAATTCACTGCTAAAACTGTTAGACACTTAAGATTTCCAAACGTATTCAGTATTGCACTTTCCCAACTACATTAACTCAACCAGGTCCACATCAACAACACATAACTGATTATTTTTTTATATTTGACGTTAAGCACATTTAGGTAAATTTCATGACACAGTTTACCTCGTTTTGGGATTGTAGATACTCCAAAATAATGGAGCCTCGATAAGAAACTCTAATTAAATAATTATTCACGGAGTGCATTTTGCCTCACTGTCTGAACCATTTTGCCTCACGTCTAAAATAGTACTCTAAAAATCTTCACTTCAATCACAGTGTGAGTTTTAATATCGTTTTATACATTTTTGTAGTAGAAGAGAAGATAGAAAAACGATTTGTGAAAATTTGGGTTATTTTCTTGAATGCACTGTAAGAAATTAAAGTTTTTCGCTGAAGTAGTGCATGTAACTTCACTGTTCATGACGTGAAATAGTAGCACGTGCTATGGTTTAAAATTAACCTTTATCAAGCACGTGATTGTACGCCACATGCAGCATCCTTCAATGGATAGAAACTTGTGAGCTTTTCGCCTCCCGCCAGATCGGTAAGCTTAAGGGGAAACTTTAGGAAAACCTTCGCATAAGCTTTCGCCAGCAAGCGCCTTCGCATAAAAGCTCCGATCGTTCATACCGTTGTGGGCGCCCGGGTGGAACACGAGCATACGAAATGCAACCACCCCCCGCGACGCCCCATGGCAAACACACATACAACCACCGCCCCATTTGTAAAGGCGACGGAATCTTGTGGTCGCGTGTCGCGCAATCGAAAGCAAAAGCACGGCCACCAGCACGCGCCCGTGTCCCTCTCCCCCCCCCCCACGTCTTGGCGATCCACGGACGGTGCGAAGAAATGGAGAAATGGGTCCGGGTACGTTGAGACGATTTGCGCGCAGCAAACCCGCTCAGATCCAATCGAAACGTGACGCGCATCGGACGCGTCTTTTCGTAGTGCGCTCGCTCGGTCGTTTTCTTCTTCCCTCCCCCCATCCCGCGGTCCGGGACGGTTCGTTGGCTTTTAGGCCCCCCCGAAAGTCACCCCTTTTTCTTTGCTAAGCGAACCGAATTCGAATCTTTGGAATCGCGTCGCCACCCGGGACATCGAGTGTTTAATAATTTCCTTCTCAAAAATCCAAACCATCACCTAATTGGTGGACATAAGCTTCTTCGCCCCGGGCGCTGGTGGGCGATTGCGTACGGTTTCGTTTAGTAAACCATTTCAAACAAGCAACAAAAAGCATCTTAAGCCGGGCGGTGAGCTTTCTGGCGTAAGTAGAAGGCTCGAAGCCACAAGGAAAGGGTGACGAAAAGTGGCGATGCTGGAGAGATTATAACATTGTGTAACGCACGTATGACGGGCCGAGCATTATCAACCGTTTTTTTTTCCTTCGCGCTCGTTAGTGTCGATTGTTGCCCAAGTGAAGTGACGGTAACATAAAGTGTAAGGCGGCGGAAGAAAAACAACGTGGAAAAGAAACAAACCGAGATCATCCAGTACGTTTGCAGCATCAGTTACAACGGTAGCGGCCCGCGAGTTGGCGTGTGCGGTGCAATACGACGATTCGGCTGGAGGCAAGGGAGCGCAAGCAAGTCTTTTCCCATGTCCCACATCTTGACGGGGTGAAAACGAAAGTCCCGTCCCGTACCTGGCTCCGGTCCGGTGTTGATTATCCCGAAGTGGAGGTCTGAACCGGAAGTGAATAAATATTTTGCCTCCTCCTCCTACCCCTTCACCAACGCCAGTGCGCCTGTGTGCGGATCGGTTCGTGGGTTTGTGTGGTGGGAAAATAAATTTATATTCAATCTGGTACGGTTCTTTTTTTGGTGGTTGGTTGTTGCAAATTTAAGATAGTGGAGGTTCGTCGTTGCTGCGAGCCTCAAAAGGAGTGCACGATCGTGCGGGTTGAAAGAATCGTTTTACCCGAAAGAAAAGGTCCATCCAACAACCGGGAAAACTGTCTTTCCCATCCGACCGCTCGGCCAGTGCGCGGGAATGTTGACGACACGTTGTTTCGTGTAAGAGAAAAGAAACCACAACCGACGACAGAATAGGAAGTCCTGGTGCGTGCCTCGCATCCTCCAGTGTGCAGTTTCCGGAGTGTGCAGTTACGTGTGTGTGTGTGTGTGTGTGTGCCCGACCGTGTAACGCCGTGGCGTATGTGTGTCACCGCTCGGCACGGCAAACGGGAAGAAGAGGGGTCGTTCGTGCCGCAGAACGCAACCGCTCCTTACGTAAGCTACTCGTTACGGTGAACCGCCAGCACTGCAGCGCGCAAATACCGCATCCGGCACATCCGAGCGCGTGGTACTTCCGGAATGCTGGCAAGTGAAAATAAATAACCTACCAAGGAACGTAAAACTATCGTCGGGTAATAAACCGTGCAAGTGCAGGAGAAATAAAAAGCAGTAAAGCAAGAAAACAAGCAAGTTTTGTGCAACAAACCGAAAGCAACCGAGTCGCGGAACCGACCGTACCCGACGTTCGTAACTGTATCCTGTTTGTAAATCGGGCGAAATAAAGAAAACAAGTCTCGGCCGGACCTGGGAGACGCAATGAGACCGAACGGGACACATGTTGCGTGTGCAGGTAATGTTTCCCCCCTTTTTTGGGTGGAAGATAGTTTTTGAAAAATATATCAAACTTAAGCATGGGATCCCATAGGGATATGGAAGCTTATCTGTTTAAGCCGGGTATTAGTGAAGTATGGAGCGCAAAAGCATTAAGCATTGAGCAGCTTATCTTACTCGTTCTTTATTCGATTGGGTGTTACCGTTAATTCTTATAACTTAAACGAAAACGTTCATAAGATATGCCATCAGAAGGAATGCATTTTGTCCCAATTCGGTTTTACTTTATGTTACAGTAATCCTGATTAACCGTAAATTATACCAATGGAAACTAAATTCTGATTTCAAATCGAGATCATAACGGTTTATATGCAACTTTGATTCGATTCCTCATAATTTCTGTTAACCATTTTACCTTATGTTGATTTTAAAGTGTTATGTTAAAGAAAAAACGGCATCAAATTTTAATGTAACGGTATTAATCCACTCATTATACTTGAGCAAAGAGTATATGTAAGTTATGCTGGTTAAAAACATTCCTAAAAAGAAAAAAGGAACGCATTCCAGCCCGATATAAAGCAGCTAAGTCTGTCTCGGTATAAGCTGGAAGCTTAATGTTACGTTCGAAAAGAAAACTCCAACTACACGAGCACACGGGTGCAATTAAACGCCAACGCATTGGCTGAAGTCAGATCCGGTGCAATTCTTCCGGCAGATGAGAGACAAGTCGTGCACCAAACCCAATGCGTGTCGGACCACGCAGGGAAGCAATATTTATTATGAAAAGCCGTCTTCCGGGCTTATCCGATTTCCGGCCAATGGCGAAATGATACACGCCAGGAAGCGTCATAGCGCCCAGTGAAAGACACATTGATTCGAAAACAAAATAGTGCATAGTAAATGCAACTGCCGGACGATCGGCCGTCAGCGTGCAAGTAGTTCAACGAGAGTAAAAGTATAGTCGTCACGCGGCCAGCGTAGTGCTCACTTTCGAGCGTGTGCGTGAAGGGACCGCCGTTTTTGATTGCACATTAAAACATTTAAATTCACATCCATCCATGCATCCAGGAAGGGATCGGAGGAACAGGTGAGGGTGATCTACGAAAATGCATGAACCTTTTCCCCATTGTGCATTGTGCGCGGGCCCGGTTCCGGCCGAAGGCTACAATTGCAACAATAGTCTGTCGACGGGCAGGTAAAGGTAAAGAAAGCGCCACGAGATCTCCTTTACAGTGCGCAAACTTTATGAGCTTTACATGCACCCACAACCGGCTTTTAATTTGCCTTTTAATTCCAACGATGAATCTCACCCGAACTGGGTTTCTCGCTTTGCTTTGATGCAACGCTTTTGCATGTCAGATTCTAACCCATCCGTGCCAGAAAGCTATCGAAGCAAACACCAAATGATAAAAATAGTAAAAATTGTCAGTTGTCTTACCGAGCACTTGATAGGTATTTCTCATTGTTGGAAGCTGATGATAATATTTGAGTTGGAAAATTTGTTTTTAAAAAGGGAATTGTATGTAAGGTGGGTGAGGTGAGACATTTAATTAGATTAAATTGAAATAAAACAAAAATGTACTTTATGCTGACTGGCTGATACATTTTGCAAAATATATTTCATTTTCTGAAATTGATCACAATCACAACCAAAGTTGACTTTTATTAAAGGGAAATTATAAAACTTTTATTGCCTTACCAAACCTTCGAAAATACGAATTTTTTTTCAGTTTTAATTGCACACAAAAAAACTTGAAACTTTTAAAGAACTTTGTGTGCATTATGATCTAATACAGGGATCGGGCACAACCGTTTTTTAGCAATCAAGAGTCAAATAGAACTTGTCCAATCGAAAATGACAAAAATAAAACATTTTTTATGATTCATCAATCAAATGGGACACTACTTCCCGTATATATAATGCCTATATATTACGTATAATTCCCTTGACTCAAACCAGGCATTGTAAGCTTATTTTTACATATGTTCGATTACCCGTTTACCTATACTTCAATTACAATTTAATTTGCGAAATGTCACCTTGGTCTATATGGCATACGTGACATTAGGTAAGGTGGAGAATTTTGACCAAATTATTGAAACATTTTTTTAAGTTTAGTTACCGCTCATATAATTCATAAAAAATTGAAATTAAACTTTTTCAAAGAGGAAAAAATCCATGTTTGAAAACATGGCTACTTATAAAACGCTTCACCTTAGCCCGCGAAGGGTTAGGCAATACTTTAAACGCCAGTTTATCACTTTCCTCCTTCACTTTCGCCGCGTTTTGCCAACACTGCGCTGTTACAAAATCGCCATCACACCCTCAAGTTCGCACGGCCATTCCCAAGACTGGCACAGGGTGAACGAAACAACGATACACACAAGCACACCATTGCTGGTAGAAAAGATAGCGAGAAAGAAAAATAAGTCATACGAAACGGGCGCATAAAGTTCGAAACTGTCGTCGAACGGTTACGACGTCCTGTTGCCCGGTTCCGATCCGTCACGTGACAGTCGGCGGAGCAGAAGTGAGCGGGGTTAAAAATGGCAAGCGAAAAACCCATGTAATCAACCGCCCTCCCCGGATGGTGGCCTCGGTTCCAGTTCCGTCCATCGCATTTCGCCACAAAGCTTTCTGCTCCGGTGGTGGGAAGCGGTGTCGGTTTTTGGCCAAAACCGGAGCTTGAATGAATCATCCACACGGCAGAGAAATGGGAGTAAAGTGTTGCATGTTTGATTAGCCTCGGTATCCTTCCTTTTGCCCTACCCTCCCACCACCACCATGCAACAGACACTTCCACCCGGGTGCTAAACTGCTCGGGGCCTAAGTGAGTGTGTGCAGTTTGGTTGCGTAAGGAAATAAACTTTAGCTCGTCGAGCTGGCTGTTGCGCTTTGCGTTACGTGGGTTAACTTCGGATGGACGGTTGGAGCCAAGTGGCCAGACGGAAGAAACGTCCTCCGACGACACTTGGAAGTGGGTCATCCGAACTGACTGCTGCATGCGTGCTTCACCATCGGGTGTGTTTGCTCGAGCCACCCGCTCACCTTCGGGCCTTTACCAGGAGTCGCTTTCGTGTCCGGGTATGAATGTGCGCGGTTGAATTTACGCTCATCATCGTCGGCTCGAGGGTCACAAAAGTACGCGCATCATTGCATCACGCAGACTGACTTTGGGGTGAGATTTTATTGACCCCAATAGTGGCGGGATTTCCCCTAACCGTAAAAGGACACAGGAATTATTCATACGGCACGTAAGAAAATTGCCACATTTTATTAGAAACTCCTCTCAAAATCCCTCACTTATTTGCGATCTTTTCTTGTGCCGTCCTTAAAATGGCTTTACAATGGTTGAATAAGATGCCCTCTGGACCGGGAAAGGTCCACTTTTATACTTTTATTTTCCCGGTATTTTTTAGGGCAACATTATTAATTAGCGAGAGTTGGTGAATATTCATACATTTACCTTTTTCGAGGCGCTGCTGGTGTTGGAATGCAAATGTTTGAGAGATTAATTTAATAAGCGAGCTACCGGAAGCATTCGAAAAGATTAGGAAGCAAAATGAAAAATCCAAATTTAAGAGACTTTTTATTGTAATTTATTACCATTTATTTATTATTGATATCGATTCGGTGAATATTGTGGCACGAATCGGCGAATATGTTTTAAGTTTTAGTTTATTACTGTTTAAACAAAATTTGTAGAATCACTTTGTAGATGAAACAGGACATTTTTCAATTTGAACCGCTGTTCACTTGCAATGGAACTACTTCAGCTTTGAATGCAGGTGTCCTAATTTCTTCCCCCGGTAGGTCACCGACAAAAGAATCGGGAGAACAAACAAAACACACCTTCTTTTACATGCACAAACAACTTTACCATTTTTGACCATCTGGAGCCCCGGGTCCAATAAGATGGCTTCAACATGCGACCAGATCGCCCGGCGTGGCCTAATTTCGCGGCCACGAAAGCCACGAACGATTTTCCACACGCTCGAGAATGCGGGTCATAACATTGTCATAATTTTCTAAACCGATGCCAATCCCGGCGTCCCACGGCCGATGAATCTCTTTAGCCTCGATGGTCGAGCTTTTGTCCATGGTGAAGTGTTTGTTTTTTTGTCGTCATTCCAAACCGTAGTCGTCAAAGGTGGTGGAAAAAGTTGTTCTCATATTGTGCCAGTGAGGTAATAAAAATGTGGAAAATTGGAACGGTATGGGCAATGGTTGGGATCGGATCGTGGAAAAAAAAACGCCCTGGCGTCAAGAGCATGGAAATTTGGCAAATTTTAGGGACATCGTCGACAACCGGTTCTGTGATCCGTGCCACTAAACGGACAAAACATTTTGGGAAATCATATAAAATCATGTGGAATTATAGAAACGAGAACAGCCCACCCACCTCGCGTGGCAATAGATCACGCGTTTAACTGTTCATTTATGTCTTACATGGGAAGAAAGACGCATGTGGTGTTGGGTTTGTCTTGAGATATTGAAGTATTCATAAATTAAAGTGATTTTTGAATTTCATTTTTAAATTTGAAAATCCGTTGGTCCACATGATTATTATGTTGATTCATAATGTGTTTATTTAAAGACCGTGAACCTTTCAAATATAAAGAATGTAAAGTTTTTGTTTTTCGAAAACAGATCTCAACAATTCTTGCAAATTTGAGGACAATAATTTAAATCAATTTGGACAAACTATCATAATAAACAGCTCGTTTCGTGATCTATTTGTCAACTACCAGCTGTCACATTTTTTATCCAGAGTGACAGGTCGCCACCTTTGATCTTCTTTTATGCCTCTAGCGCCACACTGGACGAACTGCGACTGCTCGGGGCTGCCGATCGCCATCTAATCTATCACGGTCAATCGGCAACCGCCGTTATCGGTGGCTAATAAAGCGATAAAACTGTAACTGGCGGAAAACGAAAGCTCCACACTGGCCATCGGCGTCAAAGCCGCTGGGAAGCCAGCGTTCGCGTAAAGAGTCAGTTTGTCAGCGACCGCTCATGGAATATTCATAAGGGTCTCCGGGCCGGAATGATGTTTTCTTTCCGTGGCATCCCCGAGTAGGCCGGACGGGTGAAGGAAAGCCCTGCCAACCTCCCAGCAGCTGGGTTTTTGTATCGGGCGCGTGAGAAGAAAGGTAAAACTAAAATAAAGCAGAAGTGCTAAACAAACCTGCTGGCTCGTCCCTTGCGCACGGTGTGACGACCTATGTGGAACCCCGGTTGACCCCATTCCGTCGAGCATGATCGCATAACCGGCCCCCGGACATCCCGGGTTCCCTCTTCATGGGGTTTTTCCCCCCCTTTTTACCCTCGAGACGGTGGACAGACCGTAGTTGATCGCTAATGTGGAAACCAACGATATTTTTCTTCTTCGCAACCACGTGCGCGCATCATGAGAGATCTTTTACGGCTATATGCTTGCGCATAATCTACCCGCCGTGCTAATGACATTACATTAACCGTGAACACATGTTTTTTCAGATCTTTCCGAGAGTGCCGCAGGTTGATGGATGAAAGTCTTCGCAAAGTGTATGATAATCAATCAGGAATTATGCATAAAAATATAAAAAAGTATTTAAATATTTCATGTTGCAGAGAAGAATTATTTTCTTAGCTTGTTCAAACTAATTTCTCTCTATTTTATTTTCTTCTAATTAAAAGTATTCGGTACTGCAATTGGATTTACTTCAGACTAGTTGTTAGACTAGTTTTCAACAGTACTGAATAAACCGTTTTTTACTCAACTTTGCAGTTAATAATGAGTTTGATACAGCATCGTTATTCACAATTATAGTTTGGTTTGAAAGATTATTTTTGGATCTTTGATTTTATGACATCTTTTTGGAGGTTTTTAACAATTTTCGACATTTTCACTCTCATCCCGAACGGATGCGCCGGATCTTTTGAATACTAAAGGCACCTAGCCGGATCCGGTACGCGTCCGGTGTCCGGTTTCGGAACCTCCGATGACCCCCGGATCCAGCTTCCCCTTGCGGATCGTTGCCGATGGTGGAGAAGATTTTGCGCTGATTAATCGATTAGATAAACCGGGAACCTCTGCCAATCGGGGTGGCTTGGGGGTTTGGGTCTACCTTGCGTTTTTGCGAGCCTATTTTCCCTTTTATTTTTTTCCATCTGTCTCGCTCGGAACCTTCTCCTCCCCTCAAAAGTCCTCTAATCTTGTTTGGTCTGTTTGTATGTTTGTTTTCCGTGAGCGTTTTCTCGCGTTTTCAATCCACTTCCAAACGAGGCGCGGTTTCGATCGACGGAGCGGTTGATCGATCGATTAAGGAGGGCCCGGGCAAGACGCTCGGAAGGATGGCTTTTCTTTCTCGCCACTTGTCTGTGTTGCCTTTTTTTTTGTTCCTGCAAGGTGATGGTTTTCTTTACGGCCGAGATGCGATTGAATAATAATAAAGAAAAATACTCTCCGGAGAGTGAGGAGGCATAAAAAAAAACCGGCGGCCAAGTCGGTTTTCACTTTCGTTCACCGCCTCTGGTGTGTGGGGTGTGAACCCCTTGGCTTCCGAACCCGAGGCGCCATCCTACCGGACGGTCATTACGGAGGTGCGCTTTCATGGCCAATTTCAAACCGAACGGTGGCGTTACGGCGAAGTTCGCCACCCTGACGGTCGCACGAGCATAGGAAGTGCTGGGTATTTCCCCATCGTTTCTTTTTCCACCCCTCCCCCCTTTAGGAGCCCACCCCGGCAGGTGCATAATTGCGGCGAAATGGTGTAATAAAAATTGACAGCCGGCTAAAAGTGACAGTAATTGACGATCGCGACGGTGTGGGCCGGACCGGGACCGGGTGGATGGCGCCACCGAACGCACCGGAAACACGTGCTCGGGAGCTCTCGAATCGCAATCCATCTAATCGGGAAGGTTGGCCCGGTTGGTTAGGATTTTGCTTCTTTTTTACTTTCCTCCTCCTCCTCGAAACGGGTTGGCACTAGTCATTGAAGGTTTTTTTTACACCTTTCGCCACTGGAGAGGCTGATTGTTTTCCCCCTCGTTTCACCCTCCGACCGGTAAGTCGGTAAGGTATGCCTATGATGCTTTTCCGCGTGAGATTTGCGGCCGATCGGGTCGGTTTTATGGGCTTGGATGGGACGATAAAAGGGGCCTTTAAGGTTGGGAAGTGTTCATTATCAGTGTTCCGGGACCGAGAGGACTGGTGTGTGTGTGTGCGTACCTTTTAATCGTCTACCCTCGCGGAGGGTGGTGGCGATTCGGAAGTCGTGGAAGTAATAAGGAAGTGATCGGATAAAAATGGAAAGGCTTATCGCAAGGGTCGCCAGCGTAAGTGATTGGAAATCGATGATGCGTATGGGACGCGATGTTTGTCAAGTCATATTGCAACTTTTCCTTTCATTTAATAACAGTGCTATATGCATGTTCGTATGTTGGAGTATTTTTTGAGATATTATGATAGAAAAAGGCATTTGAGAATCATTTTGAATTTGTCTAATTACTTAAGAAGAGGCTGATCCGATGGAAATTATTCTCAAATAGAATAATTAACGTTAACGTCTGCTGGACTTGGGTCTTACTGGGTGTATAATGGACATATCTGTAGTACTTGCTGGTATTTTTTCCGATATCATCTCTTGTCATTTTGGTTTGATCAAGTTTTGTGTGGATTTAATGGAAATGATCTATGCTTTGTTGAACTGCTTTGATGATCATTAGTTAGCTTGTAGTAGGAAAATACTGCTGTGAGTTTCGTTTCAAGCTTGATTGAAAGCAGCACTTTCGATATTTTCGTGTTAGGACCGAACAACCTCTTGATAATTGCAAATTCAATTTTTGGAAGAAAAACCTTATACTTAAGAAAGTAATGTCACTTGAATCACTTGAATGATTTTTATTGATTGAAATCTAAAAGAAATTTAATAAATTTCAGGTCAGCGTCATAATTACAAATTTCCTAAATATCCCCGCAAATGTAATATGAAAAATGATAACAACATCAAAAATTTAAAACTACAAATTTATCCTCTTATTCAACTCAGGTTTATTCTTGTAATGCAAAATGAAAAACATTTAGATTTGAGAGTTTTGAGTGCGTAGAATCAATTATCGTGACCTCATGGAACATCGTTGAAGTAAAGCACGTGTACAAATTATATTCAACTCTTTCCTCTTCTTCGAACTTCTACAATTTTCTTTTTTTTGTTTGGTTTGAACGGCCAGGCCGTATTAATGCTTCAACTTCTACAATTTATTTATTGCACTAAAAACTGTGGATCGATCCCTCGTTCTCCTTGCAGAAAACGCCGAAACACCGTACCTGTTTCGCTGCCGATCGGTACAACAACCCGATCGCCGTTATCTGGCCGCATCCACCGCAAGGGAAACGATCGTCCGTAATTCCGGGCGGAGAAGTTACCGGCGCTGTTCCGGCACGTTGCCCCCTCTGTTGCTGTCGGTGGAAGGCGTCGGTGGGAGCGGGGGTTTCATGCTTTTATTTCGGACGAATCACTATCGCTTTCGTTGGGCGCTTCATGCTACATAATTCCGTACCGTATCATTATCGGGCTCGGTTGTGCAATCTCGGTTATTGTTGCCTCCGTTTTTTTTGTTTCGTTGTCGATATTTTTTTGTTTTCTTTCGGGACTGGCACTAGGCGAGCATATGCACTGCGAAAGGGAAATGCTGGTGGGATGGGTTATTCGCCTTGAATTGATGCGGCCCG
>KE525092.1:148391-172024 GCA_000441895.2 Anopheles sinensis | reverse complement strand
GTTCAGAGTCCGGTCTTATGGTTTGACACTTCATGAAACCAATTTTCAAAATCTCTCTTTCATATAAAAAAAGGATAGTTTACTAAGAAATGTCCAGAATATTACTCATTTTAGTGCACAATTGAGAGAGATATCGCCCTTGAAAGTTGCGCAAAGTGGAAAAAATCATGTTTTCTTTCAAATATTTGCTTCGTTTTGGATATTTAATTAGGAATATTTATAAAATATTTTCTCCTATTTGTTGTACATCATTGCAAAGGAAATTTTCTTGGCTATCTTATAAAATTATAAAAAATGAAAACTTTTTCAAAATATTTAAACATTTTTCAAAACTAACTGAAAAACTCACATATTATTTTTGATACATAGAGTCTCATAAGACAGTACTTTTTTTGGAACTAAACGGAACTCTTTGGGACCATATCAGGGCATAAATATAACATCTTAAGAAGGTATGCTGAAAAAATTGGCTGCGACTATTTGCGACTTTGGGAGTTACAGGCATTTAAAGTTGTATCTTTCATATCATTTCTGTACACGCATACAAACTACACGTGATACGGTATGCTATGGAAACGGGTTTTGAACGCAAAATTCAAACATAAATGTCCCAGCATGCGGCCCTTTTAGACTTTGGGTGCGGCCCGCGAGAGTTTTCTGAGATTGATTTTTTGAATTATTATTTATTATTTTAAGAATTGATTACCGTAAAATTTCATATTGTTTTGATTCGCCTGAGAACGTTAAGTTTGCAAACTGTAGAAGTAAGTGTAAGATATCGAAAGTGAAATTTTGTACATTTTTAAACCGAATTTAAATGAACTATGTTGATTTTCTATTCAACTTTGCGGCCCGCGAATCATCGATAATGTATAAATGCGGCCCGCGAATCATCGGAAAAGTATAAATGCGACCCGCCCATGAAATGAGTTTGACACATCTGGTCTATGAAATCAATGCATTGAATTATGAGTAATTAGGCCGCATGCATTGAATTAGGCCGTTCTGTTTGAAATATGCTTCAAAACTAAATTATAGCTACAAAATATTCAGTATTTTCCAAGTGTTCCAAGTATTACCACCACTATAGGAACACGATACCACCACTATAGGAACCATACCACCATTATAGGAACAACCGGCTAGGAAGAAATAAACGCTTTTTGTGTATTTTTCTGGTAATTTTCTGGTATTTTTCTGGATGTTTCGATCATAATTGGCATAAATATGTAAAATATTCTGTTATACTTTTAAATTGCAATAGTGATAGTAACATGACTAAGTGCGCCCCTTTTGATACATTTACCCTATTTTTGAGAAAAAAATTGGTTGGTTTTGAATTCTGGCCCACGCCCGAAGAAATTTACCTACCGTAGATCCTCATTGCTTCAAAAACATAAATCCAACCAAAAGGTTAAAACCTATCACATTATCTGCAACAGGTACTTCTTCTTGTGCCATTGGTTACGTTTCCGTCAATCGAGGATTTGTTTAGCTAAGCCCTTCGAAGCGTCCACTATGCATATCAACCAGACGGATATGGGTTACACGTATCGCAGAGCTCTAGCCTTCGTTCAGGTTTAACGCGTCACTGACGCGGACTGTTCGTTGCCTTGACAGCTGATCGTCTTCGGTCGGTCCGTTCAAGTTAACGATATTACGTGATAACGCTACGAACACGGCGTTATGCGTCGTTGCATAATAAGCAATTGTCACACCACGTTAAACGTACTCTTTTTCACGAACCACGGCGTTTCCCTTTTGGTGGACCTTAGTTCCGCAACAAAGGCATACACCAAATGGCGTATATTTTGAACACAGTACATTTGTCTGCTATCTGCTTATGGTATGTTTTTTTTAGGACCATTCCTAGGGGAGGAAATGCGGCAAATGGACAGTGCGGTATATGAAAAAACCAAACATAACAAAGGGAATCGTTTGATTGTCGAGTGGTGGGAGATGAATTGCCGGTTTGAGATCAAGAGGATGGACGCTCGTGGAAAGTGTGGTGGCCTAAATTCGTGAACCGGTTCCGTTTTGGGGAGGGAAACCGATTACTTAATGCATGTTTTCTCACCGCGAGCCCCGCTTCTTGGTTGTTTGTTATTTTTTCTCTTCAGTGCTGCTGGTGACGACATTGCTGCTTTCGCACGCCCTGGTCAACGGCGATTCTGGAGGAGGAAGTAGACGATCTCCAACCGTTATTGATGCCGGTGTCAGAGGTAGGTTAGACAGGTTGTGACTGGCACAGATTGTACCTAGCGTCGGGCGTGGCAATAAATTGTTCCGGTTTTGGGTTCGTTTTTCATCGTTGGTTTCTTTCCAGTGGCAGGCCCACGACTTCCGGTGGTTTCTCCGGCGAGCACTAAGGTGACAAAGCTACGCCCCGTGGGGAAACAACGACCCGCTGAGGAGGATGACGATGACGAGGACGATGACGATGACGACGATGAGGATTACTTTGATTTCGGTCTCGACGATGACGACGACGATGACGATGACGATGAGGAGGAGGAAGAGGAGGAGGAGGAGGAGGAACAGGCACCGGTGACCAGCAGGCCGGTGGAAACGAGCACGGTACGGGCTCGACTCCTTTCCGATGCGGCGTTCAACAAGCTGTCCGAAACACTCGGTGCCCTGAACACGGTCGGGCGGTACATCGTGAACATCACCAAGGGTCAGGAGGCCAGCGCCATCACGCAGGTCGACCCGGACACGAAGGAAACGGTCCCCGAGGCGCTGCTGACGCTCACGAAAACGATGCTCGGCAAGAACCTGACGAAGACGATCGAACCACTGATCAAGCGGGTCGGAAGTGGAACGGGTGAGCAGGAGACGGCCGGCGGGGATGTCACTTCCGCACCATTGGTAGTGGTTTCGAGTACACCGGCATCCGTGGTGCCGACGTTGGAGTCGTTGGCTGTGGCACAGCGGAAAGAAGATAACGAGCTGAGTTTGGGCGCGGGAGTTACTTCGACGCCGTCGGTTACTCCACCAGCGGCCGGTGTGGTGTCGGAGCAGAAGAAGAAAAAGAAGAAGAAGAAGAAGAACAAGGTGAAGCGAAAGGATCCGGCCCACCAGGAGGTACGTCCGAGCACCACCACGACCCGACGGCCGGAACCAGCGGCAAGTAGTAAGTATTTCGGCGGATATTGCACACATACCAGAGCCTAATTCTCTTATCTGTTGTTCTCCACCCCAGACAAGATCGAGACTACAAAGGACGCTGAGAATCGCTGCCGGACACCGGACGGACGTCCGGGACGTTGCGAGGACTTGAGCACATGCCCTGGGCTGCTGCTGGACTTGAGCCATCTCCGGGAGTCGCTCTGCTTCAAGAGTCTCTTCGTACCGGGTGTTTGCTGCCCTATCAGTAGTAGCAGCACGCAGCTAACGACTCCAAGACCACGACCTCCACCGGCGGCGGTAGGCACGGTTGCACCGAGCTTAGTGCTGGCCCCGGTGGCAAAGCCAACCACGACGACCACCACCACCAAGCGTCCGCTGGTGCCGGTGTTCACGGTCGCACCATCCGGATCGGATGGAGCGCTGCTGTCGGCCACCCTCAAACCGATCGATAACATTGTCGATCCAGCGGACTGCGGGCAGCAGGAGTACTCCTCGGGCCGGATTGTCGGTGGCATCGAGGCGCCGACCGGGCAGTGGCCTTGGATGGCGGCCATCTTTCTGCACGGCGCCAAACGGACGGAGTTCTGGTGCGGTGGTTCGCTGATCGGCACGAAGTACATCCTGACGGCGGCCCATTGTACGCGGGACTCGCGCCAGCGTCCGTTCGCAGCTCGGCAGTTCACCGTGCGGCTTGGTGATATCGATCTGTCCACCGACGGGGAACCCTCGGCTCCGGTCACCTACAAGGTGACGGAGGTGCGTGCCCATCCGCGGTTTTCGCGGGTCGGTTTCTACAACGACGTTGCGCTGATGGTGCTGGACAAACCGGTTCGTAAGTCGAAGTACGTCATACCGGTGTGCCTGCCGGGTCCGAATCTACCCTCGAAGGAGCGTCTAGCAGGTCAGTACGCGCAGGAACCATCCAGTAACTCCGAGAGTTGATGACTTACGGTTGTTTCTTAATCGTCCCGCAGGTCGTCGTGCTACAGTTGTTGGCTGGGGTACGACCTACTACGGTGGAAAGGAGTCAACCAAGCAGCAACAGGCCACCCTGCCGGTCTGGCGTAACGAGGACTGCAATCGGGCGTACTTCCAGCCGATCACGGACAACTTTGTGTGTGCCGGATTCTCCGAGGGAGGCGTCGACGCCTGCCAGGGTGATTCGGGCGGCCCGTTGATGATGCTGGTCGAGGCCCGCTGGACGCAGGTCGGCGTGGTGTCGTTTGGCAACAAGTGTGGTGAACCGGGCTACCCGGGCGTGTACACGCGGATCAGCGAGTACATGGACTGGATACGGGAGAACACGAAGAAGTAAGCGGACAAGACCCTCCCACACACCGGACCCAACGGCCATAGTATCGATAGAGTGTGATAGAGTCAGCATTCGCCGGACGGACAGGGTGGTCTTACGACTCCAACACCCGATGCGTGTTTCGGAGTCCACAGAAAGAGCGAAACAGCCGGAAGGAGACGTGTTGTTTCGGTTTTTTGTATATAATTTATTTCCGTTTTATCCTGCCCTCTATCCGTCTTCCACATTTCTCCGGTAATCAATTAGTGTTAGCATTATCCTAATTTATAAACTAACTTATACAAGATTACGCACCGCTAGAGAGCCTTCTTGATTCACGTCTAATTGATAACGATGATGGACAACGGGCAATCATAGAACGAGTATTCGAAAAAAAAAAATGTGGCGGTAATGGTAAGAAAACGGTAAAAATGTCTCCAGTATAATTTCAACCCAACGCCAAGACAAACCACGAAATATCAGAAAACGTAGACTTGTAGAGCTGACCTGGAACGAGCGATACTTTGATACCTCATAAATGGACGAAAACAGGCAAAACATTAAACAACTTGCTACTTGTTCTCTATACCTTTTTTATACATGTTTTACTTCATCCTCAACCGATCACTTTATTCTTTCTAAATCTCCACCTTTTTTTATCTTTCTCTACCATCTCTTTTCTTTATAAGTAATTTATCTTTCGCAACACTTCCTGTTTGAGTTTTTTTTCTTGTGTATGTTTTTAGTTCCATCGTATAAATTATCCGAAAATTACTTTTAGTTTTATTTATTTTATCCTTACGCACAGAAACATGCGTTTTTTCATTTTAGTAGCTTTTGTTTCTACTTATAAATAGACATAATCAGAGCCAACCACGCTTGTTACAACAAGGTGAGCGTATTATACACGTGAATGGCATGTTTTTTGTTCTCCTCTTCAATTTGCTGTACGTATGTGTATGTCTGTAAGTGTGCGTGTGTCTGTGTTTGTGTAAGTGTGTATTGTTTTCATATATTTCCTTCTGGTATCTTGATTGGTTTTAGTTTAACACGAAACGTTCAAAGTTCGACACTATTTTACAGTAAAGTATGTAGGTATGCTTTTTCCTCCGTCTGATATTGTTTTAACGCACGGTACTGCCTTTTTCTTGGCGATCGTGCGTGTTGCTTTATGCAGCAGTGATTGGATTTAGCTTAGAACCACCGGTCTATGTCCACCGCAGTGGGTAGCACCTGGACCAAAATTAACTGCTTGCCGTTGCCACGGTTTGAGTTCTGTAAATTTATTTCTTCTAGATGGACAACATCTTGTCTGATGGTATTTCAGTTTGTTCTGTTTCTAGTGTCGTAAAGTTTGTGACTGGCAATGTGAAACTGTGGAAGAAGACAATTGAGTAGATTTGTCGCACCTTGTTCCGACCGACCGCTACTGCCGTATGCTATCTTCTGCAGATCAACCGCTGCGTTGATTGTTGTGACTTGTGTCGGTTGACTCATTTGATAACATGCCTGTTAAAATCTTTGTTAATGCACAGCACCATGTTTTCAGGTTCATAACGCCATCCTCGCGAGGGAAAACCTGTTCTTCTGTTGTTTTATGTCTCAACGACAGATCGATTTACAGCTATTCTGTTCATATTTGTTCAATAAGCTTCTTACGCTATCGACGTTCTCTGGTTACAGCAACGTTTCTATATGAAAGATACATTCTTCTACTGCTCTGGCACATAGACTCGTAAGGATGCAAGTTTGCTCCGAACTGGCTTTTGTTTAATGTTTACATGAACTAAAGCACTTAATATGCTATCTTCTAGCCCGGTAAATAGTTGTGGGAAACCAATTAAGTCCACGTATTATGAAACATCATTCAAATTAAAGAAAATACAATTTTTTGTATTTCAAATATTTAAATTACTCCGTTTCGTACAACATAGAACCAGAGAATTTCTGAAATATTTCAGCTTGAAAAATGAAATATTTCAACAGAGCTCTACAACAGCTTAACAAGTGACAAAATATTTGGATATTTGAAATTGGCGGTTAATCGTAACGCAATAAAACCCATAAAATAAATAATCGATCGAAAACTGACTGTCTGATTCATTTACGCCTGTTCTTTTTCTTTTGTTTGTAATGCCGGTTCTTTGTCGTTTAGATAAAGTGGTTTACTGGGTAAATCTTTTTTGCATCCCTTAGTGTTGTTCTAGAAAATACGTTAAAATGTCATATAAAAACGTGTAACATTAGACAGGCTCAACCGAGAGTGTGTGTATGTTTAGATTCGCTCGGCCTAACTTGGGCTGCTCGTCACTAAACTAGTTGTTATTCCACACGTTTCTTTTTATACTTGCTGCAAAACACTACATGAATGAAAGTTCTACTTCCTGGCTGAAATGTTTCTCACCTTAAGCATAGCTTCGATCTTATTTAATTCTTTCTAAACCGCATCTTGTTCGTAGGAAACAAACGAAAAAACCTAAACAGTTTTCACATCCTTCCTAACACGCACCCGCACACAGCACAATAATGTTTTTACTACCATTGATAACATCTAAATCAGCGCACGGTCTTCATGCACTGCTCTGCATCTTCTGCTCAACGTACTTAAGTTTATGCTTGTTACAGTAGAGTGGGATCTTTGATAGAATTCAGTTATTTAAACATCTCGTAATATTTAAATCGTCTAGTTGCTCGTGCGCTGTGTTGAAAGAGTTCAGTTGTTATGTCAACATAGCTTTGACCCTGTATTTTGAGAATTTTTCTTATCCACCTTACCTCTACCATACGCCCGTATGGTACACGCTACGCTTTCTGTCTGTTTCATATAGTCATACATAAGAAAACTGCCGACTACTTATATTCCTTGCAGGAGGTTAGATTTTCTTTTCTTTTTACGATTGTAAAGGTGTTTATGTGTGAGTAGTGATTTTTCGTGTTAAGAATGACTGCATTTATGCAGTGTGCATAAACAGTGTCGGATAGCTTATGAAAGATCTTGTTTTGCGTTCGCACATAGTAGTTTTCTTTTGTTTTTTTTTATTTTTCTTAATTTTTCAATATAAAACTATCAACATTTAGCCGGCTAGCATGTGCAGAAAAGGGGCTATTTGTTTCATTTCCCTTCGTCCGGATCTTCGCCTAAATGCTTGCACCATGCATGACTGAGTATCGTGAAACATTTAGCGAACTTAAAAAAATGCGTTCCACTTTTTTGCCCAACTTTCGTCCTGAAGCGACCATTTTGAACTGCAGTTTACGAGTAGAAATAATAGGTTAGGAAAATTGTTCAACAACTAGCTAGGGAAACCACCAATACACTGCATATATTGTGAATAGGGGGAGTGGGGTGATGAAACGATTTGCCTAAACGTGTCCCAGTTCGCATTCACAACCACGAATGTTTACAACTATGGCACTAGTTTAGTACGACGAGACAGTGAAGAGATAAATGCGAATTTCTGTATGCATTAGGAAACCGGCGCGAATGTGGGTTTTGATAAATTGCGGCATAAAAACGAACCGTATGGGCTTTTGCTTGTTCAAATTAGATCAACTATGGTTTAGAGATCATGCTTTTAAAACGTTTTGCAAAAACATATCGAATTCGTTAGGCTTAGAGATCCGATCGTGTTGTTATTACTCCCATAAAATGCATCAACAGTAATGTTGGACAGTAAACAAACCTTCTGCTTAACGGTAAATTCGCGGTGGAAATATGCACTCAAGTTTCAGTAGCGTCGTCTATCGCAATCAGTCCGAGTGTGCTGTAAGGAAGGCTCACTTGCTAACCAGGGATCGAAATTTGTGATCGTGTAGAGTGTGGCTATTTATTCTTCTCCTATTTTACTCTGTACACATCGCTGTAAATCTACATGATCTGCTCTCTTTTTGATAATCGCTGTTGCATATTGTAACTGAACTAGCTGCTACTATCAATAGGCATATACTTTGTTGCTGTTTTGTCGGCTTATGATGTGGTTTTGTGGTGTGTGCTAAGAACTGTCATAAACGTGCAAGGAGCGCTACTGGCGATTCGGTTTGCCCAATGGTACATCCCTGGATTGGTATGTTTGCGTTGATGGTATGCACGAATTTATATGCATGGTGGAAGAATAACTGTGTTTTTAACACTAGGTAGTATGTATAACTTGCAAAATGGTGCGTGCACTGATTGCTCAACTCTCAACATTAACTCGCTCACGCTTTCCCACCCCTCTCTCATGCACCAGCATGGCGTTGGCGAGACGCTGGTTCGCTGGACCTCCGGGCAGCTGGCTTCGCCCGTTTTCCCTCCCTTGCAAGGACTCGTCCATGCCGGAAGGCTGGGGACACACTGTGCTGTGCATGCTCGCTGCCCACGGACCGTCGAAAGGGGTTTGCTGCCGGCATAAAAGGGGCTTGGATCTACTTCCTACCTCTATTGCTAACGCTATTACTATTCATAATTATGTTCAGTAGCCACAGTAGATGCGGTAGATGGCGTCTCACGCAACCGCCGGCGAGTGCGACCAGCGTCGTCTAGTCGTCTTCCTCCTCGCGGAACAGATAGGTGCTCCAGTAGACCAGGTTGAACAGGGCGAACACCAGCGGGAACGTTATCCGGGAGATAACGTCGATGCGCTTCGAGCGTGAGCATTGCCTACGCGCAGGCGCCAGCGGACCGGAACCAGGATGGCGTTACGCGTACCAGCGCGGGAAGCGAAAAGGAAAGCCGAAAAAAAGGGATACGGATTAGAACGATCCACGAAGGGAGGAGGGAGCTCGGGGGTGGGGTGGGGCGGCGAGCATTCCAACTACATCGCGATCGCCGCAGCGATCACGAGCTACGCTTGGCTAATAGATTAGATCATCCGTCACTTCGAACGTACGCAGACAGGAGATAAGTACTATATGTCTGAACTAGATAAAGGATGAACAATGATAAAACTCCATTCGACGGCATTCCAAACAGAGCGGAAAAAACAAACTGATGATAACAGCATACGGATGGCGGTAAAGAGATGGAACGTAAGGCGAACGGTATGGTCGCAAACGGTGTGGATTCCGAGAAACGGAAAAAGTGTATCGGAAGAAAAACTGATCGATAAGAACGAATGAAATGATCCGAGCTGGATGATGGGAAAAGTAGGATACTAAACTAAATACAAGATTGAAATAAGCGCATCAAATCAACGATCGAGTAACTTTGTGTGTGGTGGTGTTGTTAGTGTCGATGGGGAGTACGATGGCACAGGTAAATGTGAGTTGTGTGGTTAATTTTACACTCCTTGTAAGCCATCGTATAGTGTTGAGTTGAGAGCGTTCTGGGTGGATGACATAGTCTAGAACCATTACAATGCACAGTGATGATTGAGTGGTTTGACACGGCTTTATATAATGCAAATTAGCGTCTTCCTGTATTGATGAGTTCAAATTTTCTTCTGATGATATGAGTAAGGAAATGGCAAAACGAAATACTTAAAACCAAGGACCCGCTAATGGCTGCTCAAACATTGATGAAGAGTATGAATGGAATGACTATTTACAGCAGAGAACGAGCGCTCTGTAAGCAATGCTGATGAAAGTAGTTTGCGTGCTTAAAAGAAGGGATTCTTGAACTAAATTATCCTGGGAAGGGTACACACTGCCAATTCAAACTTCCAGTAAAACAAATCGACTAGTTAAAACCGGCGGTAGGGTAATTTTGATAACTAACAATCGGAAAGTGATCGTAAGCTCGGTGGAAGTCGAGTGCAAGGATCATTTTCACACCTCTAATAAACATCTCATGGTAAACAATCCTCCCAGGCGAGGAGATGAGGAACTTGGGGGGGAGAGAAAGTGACTTAAAGCTACATGTTGAAATGAATCAGGTGAATAATAATCGAACGAACAAATCACAGATGCAAACAGCTCGCTTGGTAGTGCTTGAAGAAAAATGTGTGTACTTATCAGTTCGACTTGTTAGCTACGAACTTTGCCTACACTTTGTACCAGCAAGCGCGTTATGCGATCTATTTCAATATGAAAAGTATGGAACATTTGTATCGCAAAACATTCTAATGAATGCTGGATAAGGTGTCAGCGTACCGGAAACTCAGGCTGTATAAAGTAAGGCATATGGAAATAGTAACAGAAACGATAGACTGAAAGGAGCATGAATTCAGAAACAGTGTAACAATCGGTAGTAATGAAAACAGGATAGCACAAACGGATGGAAAAGTAACATTAAGTAGCAAACAGTAGTGGTTGGTGGTAGATAGCATTAGTAGTGGTAATAGTTAAAGGTAATTACCCTCGTCCCAGACACGGCACCTTTTTGAAGGGGCTTTAGAAGTTGGGTTGTTGGGATGAAGTATTGGCAATTATTGGTTTGGTTTTGTAATTGACGGTTTGTATTTGTGGTTTTGTTTTCGGCACGGTGTCCGAATTGGCAAACGTTACATGGAAAAGATACATAAATGGAAAATACATAATTCGGTACGTTGCGCTGCTCGATTGGGTTTGCGTCGGAGGCGAAAATGGTTAGCAAAACGCTGGGCAAATAGATTGTTTTTGGTAGACACGGTTTAGAGAGGAAGCTTTCAGCAGCCCGATTGTTTGCTTTGGGTAAAATGTAAATGTGAGATAAGCAAGTGGTGTTTAGAGAGGAGAAGAAACATCAACGATGGAGGAGAAGGAAACAGCGACTTGAAACTAAGAACGGTGACCTGAGTGTTGAGTTGGGAAGTACTGGCCGTGGGTGTAGTAACGTGTAGTATTTTGTGAACACTTGTTATAGAATTTTTTTTATACCATGAATGTTTTTTGTAAGTGTCTGTGAAAACTAAAACATTCACAACTGAATTCGAAAACGGACAGAAGTCGATACACGCAAAACTAGAACCGGAACGGAAACGGAAACGTATAATGGGAACAGAAACAAAAAGGACCCGTTTGGAGATCGATCGAATTGGTTGATACATTGCTGGCCAGACGAGCGGCACAAGATTCTCGATCCAATTGGTGGAAAGGGGGCTGTGAACGAGTGAACCGGGGGGGAAGCTCGGTACGAGCCCGGCTTACCTGGTGGGGAACTTCGAAAGCCAGCTACGGCAGCAGTTTGGCCGCTTCGGGGCCTGCATGTGCACCTCGCACTGGCGAAGCTTTTCCAACGCCAGCGGATCACCCGGATGGCGCACGAGTGGTTTCTGGAAAATGGTTAACAAGGTGTGTTAGTCATATGACGGTTTTGTTTGGCTCGGTTTGATTTTGGCTTCCCGTGTTAATAATTTTTGTTTGTAAAAAATGATCCAGCAAAAATTTTTATCCTTTATGCACACGCCAATTTTTCTCAACTAGCAAACGGTTCATATGTGTGCAATTAAAGTGTTTAACGTGTGAGTTAGTTTAACAGAAAAGGATATCGACAATTCAATTGATATCGCGCGCCTGCCAGTATGCAGCGCGCAATGCAATGGCCAATTTGATTTAAAAACGCAACGACAACTTGTAGCTAGCTTTCGCGTGTAGCTCTAAAACACCGTCGAGTAATCTAATGCAGCATGGAAACTAGGCGCGAAGAAGCGTTGGTCATTAGACGAGCATTCGTTGCAACTGCCGGGGTCGTAAAACCTGCTGTTCGGTGGTGGCCATTTGCCCAGTCACCGCACGGTGCCGAAAGGCTCTCCTTCCTTCCCGGGGGGTGGTTGTTGATGGGTTAGTAGTGCCCCCCTTTAGCTCTGTGCATAGTCCCGCATATCCCACTCCCCCTCACGATACGAACCATCGCAAAGGTGGCGTTACTGTCGGTGTCCAGCAGGTCCGAGGCCGCATCCAGACTCGCCTGCTCCATTTCACGGCGCTTTTTCTTCATATTCTCTCGGTGCATGTCTGCTGCCCTATCCGCTTGGTGAGCATGAATGGATTGATATAGAAGCGCAAAAGAATTTATGTGTTCCAAAAATGGGAGCATGAAGGGTGTTTGTTGACAGGTGACGATGATGAGGTGAGGTGTGCGAGATGAAACACGGTGAAAAGGGATGTGGAGGAGGAGTAAGATGGAGGATTATTTTTTTTTAATTGTTGATTGGTTGGCGACAGGTGATTAATTTTATCGTGCCAGATGGGTAATAAGAGGTAAAGTTAATCCGACACATTGGGTAACGGTTGTGTGAGGAAAGGATTTTATTTAACGTTGTTGGATTAAAAAATATGAGAAGGAAAAGGTATGTTTCACAGGATAAAACAAAAAACAATTAACATTGCCAAGGCGAGATACGGTTACGGATCATTGTTGCGGGAATGTTTGACAGATGACATGACAGGAAGTTTGGTGACCGGAAGTACGTGTGACGTGTAACCGGATGGTTGGATGAGCGACAGACACAGAGGGATAGACAGAGAGAAAGATGAGCGAACGAATGTGAACGAAAAACAAAGGTGATGCCACAGAGAAATGCGTTTGCAACGAAAGATTGACGAAAACGTAAGAGCGTATGTGTGTGTGTGAATTTGTTTTTAGATTTGTTCATTTCGCAACGGAAAAACAATCGACGTAGCGACGCGTAACGCAACCGAACGTAACGTGAGTGACGTGAGCAGCAGGAGGAGAGGAGAAAAGAAACGAAAAAAGAGATGCGGGGGACATCATTATAATCGGTTCGAACTACGGTTTTCATCATTTACGGTTTTATACGAGCCCAAGAGGGTACGAGTCTGCGGAAAGGTTGTGGACACGGTTGTGACAAAACAAACGGTAACGGAAATTGTGAAAAGGTTAGAAAGCAAGAGAGAGAGAGAGAGAGAGAGAGAGAGAGAGAGAGAGAGTGAGAGAAAGGGAGGAAAGGATGGAGGGAGGTAGAGTGTGTAAGAGCGCTTGTGGCAGTGTTACACGAAAACGGGTAACGAGTTGCAGGTGACATGTACCGTTACAGGCGTTACTTTGTAGTAGGAAGCCTACTAGGGTCATGTCGAGTCCTTGGGAAAACAGGATGCCCCATCGATTCCACGAATCCACATCTGCCTTTCACACACAAATCCTTTACTGTTACACTTGACAGCTCGTAGATATGCGCTGTCAGTTGTGTCAGCAGTCAGTTCTCCATCGTGATTGGATTAGATGCGATCTGCTAATGGTGCCTCGAAATCGAAGGGATCCTTCAGTGGAACGACAAGTGGAAAGGATGGAGCGATGGGCGGGGAAAGGGGAGCAGGTGGTAAAACAGAGACTGAGGGGCTCGCTGGGGACGGTCAAACACGAACAATAAAATTAGCAAACCTGAACGGGACGCGTAGTTGACGAGGGCGAACTCGAGCAGGGCACCGAACACAAACGTCAGGCAGACGCCGGTCCACACGTCGATGGCCTTGGTGTAGGATACGGGCGGTAGCGACGCGTTGATGCCGGACGTTTGTGTGGCCATCGTGAGCAGGGTGGTGACGCCGAGCGAAACCCGTGCCGGGACGGCGCCCTGGTCGAGCCAGAACGATACCCACGAGACGATGACCAACATGCAGCAGGGAATGTAGATCTGGATCAGGTAGTAGGAGAACTCGCGCTTGAACAGCAGGTCCACCTTGAGGCAACTGTATTCACCTGTGTGTGAGAAACAAGCAGTAGTCAGACAAAACGCGAGCTGACGTTGACAGGACGCATAACTACGACGTGTGTCGTTCGTTTTGGCTGCTTACCGGTGTTGGTTTTACTGTTGCAGTAATCGGTCAAGAACTTCTCCAGCGTGAACCGGGGCAGGTGTAGGTTCTTCACCACCTGTACGGGATCGCCCTCCTTCCAGAGGAACACTAGATCGGCCGTCGTCCAACCATCTGCATGAAGAACCCCCAGCGTTAGTTGGATTGGCTCCAACCCTCTCCGAACCCAGGCCCTTTTCTTTCCTCACTTCCCCGCAGGACTCTTCCCCGTCCTACAACGCACATACGCACCCTCGCACAGACACACACGCACACCAACACACACCAAACACACACACGCACACAAACTGAAACGGCCACGGTCACTTGTCAGGGGACGTCCCTGCCCCTGCCGCCCGCGGTGGCAGTCAACGAACTCCGAACTCCGAGGCGAACTCCGAGGCGAACTCCGGAAAACCGGTAACACGCGGTCGGCAGAGAAAGAGAAAGCCCGCGACAGAAGATATAACAGTGAGACCGATGGCGGCGTCCCGGTGGGGGGAAAGATGGAGTGTGAGCGAGTGAGAATGGCGAGTACGCGTCGGCGGGAGGGTTGGGGGAAGGGTAGGCTCGGGAGGAACTCAGATACGTGGGGAAAGTAAAGGAGGCGCGCGTGCGGGCCAAACGAGGCTGGAGTTTGGATTTAATTGATTTTCTGGCAGCGTGGAACGGTACTTACAACTTGCCATACGCAGCGAGCACACCTGACGATCCAGTGGGTACAGCTTGAGATTCATCGGGCAGGCCAACGTGAGTGAAATACGTATGCTATATAGTACCGATCCGTACGGGAAGATACGGATGTAGACGTTCGGCATAATGATGTTATGGAAGTGACCTTCCTTCTCGTTCGAGAAGAACAAGTCAGGCATCCACACACGGTTTGCTTCGGTCAGTGTAAGGTACTTTAAGCGGCCTGCGTGGAAGAAGAGTGAACGGTGACGGTGGTGTAGTGAGTTTGAAAAGGGGGTATTTGTTGTTTGGGGATTTCTTAATCGAAAATGATACTGAAGTCGAGCGAGCGAGTTTCTTTTTCCATTGGCTTACGCTAATTCCTCCGCTCCCCAAAATGTAACGCTCGTAACGCCAACGTCTAATCCTACCAGTCCCTTCTTCTACAGCTCGAAGCAACCATTGTACCCTAAAAGGACTTCCCTGCAGTAAGGCATCTAAGAGATAAGGGAAAACTTTCAGGCCCCCAGATTTCCCTCCCAGAGTCCCTAAGGTATCCTAATTGCTTCTCCTAATAAGATTGCCTGTAGAGTTGTATGCTAGCGGGGGTAAAACCAAACCTCCCCATTAGAAAGCATCGTGTGAAGTTCAGCGAAACAATAAATCATCCCTCCCACTGCTTGGAAGCTCGCTATGGGTCATTGGGGAGTGATTTGGAAAAATTAAACACACTATAAAATCGAACATTCCATTAGAGACACGAGAAGGCGATGTTCTTCTTGGCCCACAAACCCGAAGCGACCCGGAAAGGTTCCGCTGTCACGCGGCGATCAAGTTTGTTTAGGACATCCTTTGGAAAACTTTTCCATTTGTTTGGCTCCCCTGGCATACCCCGTCTTCCCCATTGGGGACTGTGATGGGCGAAGCCGGGGTCATTAGGATTACGAAGTATCAATGTTGATCCACTTTTATCACGCACTGCGCGAACCTCCTTATGGCGCTCGTTGCGTAACATGGGGTTTGAGGTTTGCAACGATTTTTTTATAGGCCTCTCCAAAACGGGAATTTTCTGATGCGGAGTCCTGTAAGAAGCCCTCCCGTTCCCTTTCCCGTACGGTTTCCCCATTATCACCCGCCCAGCGCATCTAAGAACATAAAAAGCCTATCGGTGGTTGATGGTGGTGGTGGTGGTGGGGTAGGTGGTGTAGCGAGTAGAGTAGGTAAAATTATGATTGATATGTAAACTTTACAGCCCTTGCTAGACATACACTGACCGAAGACCGAACGCGCAGTATAGACCGATAGACTCGAGTCGATGATAGATCCGTGTTTCACGACTCTCGTCGACCGACGCCCAGTCTGCTCCTTTCCGTTGTACCGTTGTTTGCTCTCTGTGCTGTTCGCGCGCTGTCCGTCGACCGAACCGTCCGCCACATTTGTGTTTTTGTTTTGCTTGTTTTCTTTTTAGGGTCTAGGCCCAAGTTTTCAGTTTGCAAAACCCATCGCACGGTGGAGAGGAGGTTTTATTTTTATTGGGAAAACAGAAGTGAAGATGGGATCCGCGAGCCAAAGACGTGGTTTTATTGGTTTCTTTGGTGCCAAAGTTTGGGCGACACCGAAGGGAATGGAATGGGACGGTTGGGGGATTAAACTGGGAGCTCGTGGTGGGGGTTTTCCGCGAGTGCTCGAAGTGGATAGGAATCGAAAAATGGATTTCATCCATTTTCCAAACCCTCGGTCGATTGGTTCCCGAGGGGTGTACGATTTGTCCTTCGCATTTCGATGGCAACGAGTGCTGGGTGGAGCGGGACGCTTTAAAAAGCCGTACCCTTGAGGACGAGGATGGTAGCAGCGCAACAGAAGATGGATAGGCCATCACACTTCCGGTACCAGGAAACGGACCGGGAGCATGTGTTTACTGTTTGCGCCTCCGTATCTGGGGACTCATTTTATCTACATTATTACGTTTTCTACAATCCCCCCCGAGGGTGCACAGTGGCTCAATCGGGGGCGCTATATGGTCGTCCAGACTTTTTAATGTAATTTTGTTTGTATTTGACTAGCACGTACTTGTGTTTGACCTCCAAATAATTTTGAAAACAAAAACAAATCATCCTACTTTACTTAGAATTGTCATCTACTCATCCATTTTTGTCAACATTAAATTCGACTTTTTTAAAGTTCCTCAAACACATAACAATTTTCAACTACTCTTTGAAAAAGTATTAACATCAAATCAAACTACAAGTCCATAGCCTGAACCACTGTGCGAAAGCAGAATGATCAGTTAAGCTCCACGTGTGTGTGGATTTTTACTGAAGAATCGCAATCGAAAAAGCCTTCCAGGAGCGCGGAAACATGGTTTCTGTGCCCCCAAGCGATCAATATTTCGCAAGATTTGGGGTGGTGATTTCGTACCGATATTTCTTTTATGACGATTGCTCGTTACGGGACTCGGAAGTAATGGGATAAGATGCCGAAGATGTCACCGGAAGCGCACCGCTCCCCGACCGACCCGGCGAAACGATGACATAATTTGTTGAACGTCAGCCCCGAAGCACCCGACCGGAAGCGAACGGCGGGGAAGGGAAAACGGTGAGTGGATGGCAAGAAACGGTCGTTTGATTGGCATGCTCTAAAGTTTGCGCGGGACACGCACCACACTTCCGGTTCCGGACACGCCGTCGGCGAAGAGGGATAATCGAATTTCGCTGGCAATCACTGTCGTCTTTCTCGTTTTCGTCGTCGTCGTCGTCGTCGGACGGATGTTACAAGGTCAGGCCGGGGGATGGTGAGAGGGAACTGCCCCGAGGGCGCACGGTGGTAATCGATTGGTGGCACGATGGTTCCGGAGCGTTATGAGCATCATGTGTGCGACGTTTGCGATCGCGATCCCGAACGGGAAGGGATCGAAATTTTGACACGAAAAAGGAAGACGGTGATTGGAATTTGGTTGGCTGCTCACAAACGCACACCGATGGATGGGGAAACATCATTTTACCTTTACCAAGATGTAGCTAGCGGAGTGTAACATATCGAGTTGATGATCAGTAGGGCGAACCAAATGATTTTTTCGAACTTACGCTTCCGAGAGAGAGAGAGAGAGAGAGAGCGTGTGGAGCATCGGCCAGCATAACATATTAGTAAAAGTGTAGCGGAAAGTGTTCCAATATAGCGCGGAATGTAAAATAGATTATTCGATTTTTCATCAGCACGATAGACCGAAACAAATTAGTACCAAGAACGTATTTCAGTAGTGCATAAAAGGTAGTATTAAAAATAACAAAATCATGGATCATGATATACTGTTGTCTTTATGTTTTTAATTTGATAAAGACCGTTTTAAAAATTTATTTTTATTAATCGTTTTATGTTTGAACTTTACTTTAGTAGTGTCATCCTTTTCGGACAAAATTTGTTAAATTTTTTATTGTTTATCGTACTAAGTAAGATCACAAGAAAATCTATTTGATCAAATGTTGGGTGTATATTGGAACACTTTTCTCCGCTTTCAGAGACCCATTTATCGTAAATATATCATTAAATGGCACGTTTGGCAAAAATGAATTATTTTCACCTTCGCTGACATTTTACTGCACAAAAAACAAGCATCATTTATCTAATCAACGTAACGGTCCCCAATTTAGTGACGATCATTTAGCTTTCGCCATGGAATAAGTACCTGCTCGTGGATAAGTAAGTAAGTGTGCTAAATAAACGTTAATTTAAAAAGGTAATTACGCATTCCACCTCCCACGGCTTCTACTCACCTCCGATGTCATCAAATTTTAATCGTTCGTCCAGCCACTGTTCTCGGAACGTGAGCTGCACACTGTACTCCTACGGGTTCGTCATAGCGGGTGTGCATATGATAAATTTTTGGTTTTCATAACGTCCGAATGGGTCGTTGGGTTGGTGCGAGCGGTTTTTTTATTTTTCAACGACATTCGTTATGAGTTGGATGGCGACGATGGCGGACCGATGCAGTTGATGGTGGCGGCGGGCAGCAGCAGCGTTGGAAAACGGAAACAAATATTAGTGACCTCTTGCCAGAAAGTTTCGTTTGATTGTTGAGTGGTATATATGTTGACTGAATATTATTACGCTATATGCTTATAGTTTTTGTTTTTATAGAAACGAGAGCAATGGTTCAGGGAGCGAGAGATGAGAATTTGATGGATTTTACTGTTTGGATCGGTTTTGTAATGTTGGTTTATAATTTCTACAGGCCAGAAAAAGGGCGATCTTTTGGGGGAGGTGGGATTTGGAAACGGGCTACTTAATCGAATTCGAACGGGCTGGGAGAAGTAAACGAATTTGTTGTTTTATTCTTTCTACTCTTTGGACTATGCTCTTGTTTGGGTTTTGGGAAGGGAAAAGAATAACTCAATCGTGCTACTCGTTAGTCCTACACACTTCAAGGCCTGGGATCGCGGGGAGGAGTTGGAAGAATGGGATAGGATGTTTTCCTAATGTTTTTCAATATTTCCAATCGTAAAGGAAAAAGTGTGGATATAACAGAGTTTTGAATGCTATTGAAACTACGTTCTATTTTCTTTTATTTTGGTCAAATTGAAACGAACTTTCCCTGGGAAACATTTAGGTGCCTTCGCTGGGTAGGTTTGCGGATGGGTAGCGGTAAACTCCGAAAAAAAATAGAATGGAAATCTATTATTTTACAAAAGATAATTTAAACAGTCCCGGGAGGAAAGTTTGTTTTTCGGGAGAGGTTCAAAGAATGTTTCCCATCGACCATAGGATGGTCGATGTTCGGGTGTCGAAGGATTGGAGCCGGGTCGAGGAAAAATAATGTTCATCGTTGGTCACACAGGACACCACCACAGAGGGCGGTGTGATGTGATAATGGCAGTCGGTTAACGAAACTGTTAATTTGGAAAGTAGTTCGACAGTCCTGTTCGTAGTGAACGAGAGCGGTTAAAGGAATGGTTTCAAAAGTTTTTAAGAGAGTGTGTTGATAAAAAGATAGAAAAAGAAGGAAGAAGAGAGAAAGAGAAAGTGATCACAAGAGCGGAATGATCATCAAATTTCAAAAACTAGAATAGGGAGCTCCAAACAAGAGTAAGAATCGTTAAAGAGGGAGAAAGGACCAGAAAAGAGGTGATGTATAAAAATTTAAAATAGACGGAACCGGGAAACAAAAGTTCTAGATTCGAACGTGTTACGGTTACGGATGGAAAAATTGAAAGAATGTTAATCGAAAACGGCAATAAATGGAGGGCGTAAGTCCTACGTCTAAAAAGGACTGGACGAGGGGGCTTAAATTGACTAGGGAACCCAGGAAGGAGTTGGTGGCTCGGTGTCTGCTGGAATGGTGGTCTGCGAGCCACACGAGCACGGTTCGGGGCTGGGCGTGTGTGAGTGTGTACGTGGTGGGTGGAGTGTTGAGAGGGAGGGATAAGCAATAAGAAGAGATATGGAAATCATAGCGGATAAAAACCGTGAAACGGAAGGTGGAATACGTCCTGCACGGAAGGGAAGATCGTACAGTCCTTGTCAAACCGAGCAGAAGGCAGCAAGAAGAAGGTGTAAAGCATAAAGGAAAAACTAAAACTCATCCCAAAACTAAACCGAAGGGCAACTGGAACGGTGGAAACACGGAAACCGGGCAACGGTGATGACCTTGAACAAGACCCGACTCCCGGGTCCCGGTCACGTTCCCTTCCGTTCCGTGTGCCATTCGCGTACCTAGGGACGGGTGAGGGGAAGGTGGCCATGCAGTAAGTAACTCGGCAAGCATTATTATCAGCTCGTTTTTGCGTGGTGAGCTCTCGAACCGAGCGGGGAAAAACTGAACGAAACGCCTCGCGGTTGCAACGTTCGCTAGTTTTTCCTTTATTTGTGTTTCGATATATAATGCTCGTTTCATTTCTATCCTTTTTGCGAATCGGTAAGTTTTGTTTCTCGTTGGGAAAAATGGCTAACATGCAGAGGGATGCAACCGAAGGACTAGTGTTTTATGCACATGCAGGATTGGTTGGAGGGATTGGTTTCATGCCATGCCGTTATCATGCACATGCAAAGGTTCGCCTTGCCATGCGAGTAGCGTGCTTCTAGACACATGCAGTTCCGAAAAGGTAAATAAAATATAAAAATAAACATAGATAAGGTGGAAAAGTAAAAATGTGTCATGCCATGCTGATGCTTTTAGCGAATCATACATGCAACAAAGTTTCGTACATTCCGCAAGCAATCTGGAGCACGAACGGTAGCAGGCGAAGAAAGGTGAAGGGAATAGACCAGCATGCTCGAGAACCATGTATCAAATGCAGATCGGGCGCATGCACATGCGGTGCGGGCGGAGGTGATGTCGACATGCAACACTACTAACATGCAACACACAGTCATCATGCCACGAACAACGGCTAACAATGCATCATCATCATCATCAAGGGCTACTTGCTATCATGCTTCTCATCATGCGATGCTGCGACGGTGGAAGGTTGCACATGCACTCAGGCATCGCATGCATGAATGTTCAAGTGTGAGTGTATGTGATGTGTGTGCGTGCGTTCATGCCATGCGGTGAACCGATGGGACAGAGATGAACGATGAGACGGGATGCGCATGCCGCTAAACTTAAGGTTTTAAAGGTCGAGCCACCCACGAGCGTGCATTCGTGTGCGGCTGAGAGAGGGGGGTGGGTTTTCCACTAGCCGCAGAATCCAAGCAGATCCTCGGGAAGAAGAAGAAGAAGAAGAACTCCTAAAACAGAAGAACAGGAGAAGTAGATGAAGAGCTGGGAAAACCCCATCTCGTCAGCTAGCCGAGCCCGAGCTCCGCGGAGTCGAGCAGTTTGTCGAGCAGCTAGCGATGACGGTACGGTGGAAATCGAGTGGTTTCCCTAGAAAAAATACAACCCTCCTAAAGATGCTACGGTTCGCTACCAGGCGTCGCTGGTGGTAGTGTCGTGTTGAAGAAGGAATCAGTAGCAGAGGAAAGAAAAGTAGTAAGTGTTGTGTGCAACTGATAGTAACAGTAGTAGAGGTATTAGCGTTAGTAGAAACGTTCAGTTTTTATCGTGGTAGACGTAGTAGTAGTTCAGTAACAGTTGTAGTAGTGGTGAAAGTATAAGGAAAGAGTCGTAATTGACAGTAGTATCACTAAAGGTTGTAGACAGCTCGTTGTAGTTCATTTTACTTTAACCACGATCGCTTTTTGTCACTAGACACTTCACTACGTTATGCTTAAAGTTCGACCCGTCGACGTTACACTGATGAATATCGCTGCATTGTTTATCCAAGTTGCCGAAGATACGGTCGCATAATCTGACAGCTGTCATTGGCCAGCATACGACGATAGTACAATATCAGACGGTTTGTACTATCTGGATCGCTGTGATGTAAAGTGTTTCTCTTACCGAGAACAATAGTTTAATGTCACTGTTTTTCGCTGAAGTTAGCTGAAAATAATTCGTCTGAAAGACTGAGCGTTTCGTGGACGTGCGTCGTTTGTGTTTTCTATCGGCGATAGCTTAACCCTCCCACGTTTGAGCATTCTTAAGTAGTTCTACACACTCACACACACAATCACACACACACACATGAAAGACACCTGCATACCGTCATACACATTCACATGAAATGAACGAAAACGAAAAGGAAACTAACAGAACAAAACCATATTTAAATTGAATGCTAGTAAAAGTCGACTGAGCGCTTGCAGGGCCGCATTGCGATCAGCTCGTTTCCATGACAGCCTTTGCCCAAGTGGCTTCAAGTGTAAATTTTCTCTCTCTTTTTGTTGTTGTGTTTATTGTGCCGGTGTCTCTGGGCTCACAGCACAACAGTTGCCCAAGGTGTCTGGTGCAGGTGTGGTTGTCGGAGGCGTGCTTATTTCGCGTGCGGCGTGAGCAATAGATGGGATGAAGCTGGCTTCGAATCCGTTTTACACGGTGTGAGAGATGGCCAGTAAAATAGGATATGTTTTTTTAAATTTTTTACGTTTGTGTCTGTGTTCTCTTCCAACTGGAACACTCGTCGAAGGTGCGTGATCGTGAACGTACAACATCGAGCAGTTGCAAGGTGCAGCGCGTGGTAGAATTGAGATGAAGGAGCAGACGGTACGCACATGACGTTTGAAGGTATCTTTTTTGAAGTCGTGTGCGAGTCGGCGATGTGAACACTTTTCCAATGTACAGAAGCCGTGACAGGTGGGTAGGAAGGGGATGCAAGTTACTGTCCAGGAAGGATGTTTGTTAAATGGCAAACTATAGTATGATAAGCATTGTAGAAAACAAATTTTAAGAAATTTAAAAATTTAAGATTTATTAGAATGGCCGATTGAAATCGCAGATAAAATAAGAAATTTATTTATTTCTATAATATTTCTTAACATTTCAAACGCAACGACCGGTCTTGATCATGCTAATCGACTAGTGGAGTTTTTTCCCACGCGAAGCACCACCAGATTATGCTTTGATATCCTTATGCGTGGTGGATTATTAAAATGCATTCGTGTCTTCATCGGACTTTTTTCAAAATGAAAACCAATGATAGTACGTATAGTTTTATAGTTTTTGACACTTGACTAGCTTGTGAAACATTCAACTGTGGGAAATAAAACAAACCCAGTACAGCGTTTGTGTTTGAGCACGCTTTAACATCCCTGATGATGATAACGATTACGACAACGTCGGTCGGTATGCAGACGCCATAATTTATGTGTCTCCATTTAAGCCAACAACCACTTGTACAGTGGTCAGACTCCTCAAGTAGGAACTTTCGGGCGATGGTCGGCAGACAAAACGGAATCAAAACGGAAGGTGTCCATGCACCGGAAGCACCGGAACCCGGTTTGTCTTGGATGGGAGGGATTTATTTGCATTCGCTAGCTGTTTTCTTGTGTGTTTCTCATTCTTCCGCGGAAGGCG
>KE525092.1:114650-148371 GCA_000441895.2 Anopheles sinensis | reverse complement strand
TGTTTTTTTTTTTTTTTTACGTTTGTGTCAGTGTTCTCTTCCAACTGGAACACTCGTCGAAGGTGCGTGATCGTGAACGTACAACATCGAGCAGTTGCAAGGTGCAGCGCGTGGTAGAATTGAGATGAAGGAGCAGACGGTACGCACAGGACCGTATCTTTTTTGTAGTCATGTGCGAGTCGGCGGTGTGAACGCTTTTCCAATGTACAGAAGCCGTGACAGGTGGGTAGGAAGGGGATGCAAGTTACTGTCCAAGAAGGATGTTTGTTAAATGGCAAACTAAAGTATGATAAGCATTGTAGAAAACAAATTTTAGGAAATTTAAAAATGACTGATTAAAATCGCAGATAAAATAAGAAATTTCCTATGATTTTTCAAATCAATAAACGAAGTTTAAATCAATGCCTTATCTTACTTTCTAATAATTTTCAACATTTTAAAGGTAACGATCGGTCGCTTGATCATGCTAATCGACTAGTGGAGAGTTTTTTTTCCCCACGCGAAGTACCTCCAGATTATGCTTATATCCTTACGCATGATGACTTTTTAAAATGCATTTGTGTCGTTATCGGTGGGATTTTGATGTTCTTTTCAACAAATTCTCATTGATTAAATTTTTCAGTTTTTTAACAATGTCACGCTTTAAATGGCGACTTTTTCAAAATGAAAACCAATGGTCCTACACATAGTTTTATATTTTTTGACACTTGACTAGCTTGTGAAACATTCAACTGTGGGAAATAAAACAAACCCAGTACAGCGTTTTTGTTTGCGCACGCTTTAACATCCCTGCTGATGATAACGATTACGACAACGTCGGTCGCTATGCAGACGCCATAATTTATGTGTCTCCATTTAAGCCAACAACCACTTGTACAGTGGTCAGACTCCTCAAGTAGGAACTGTCGGGCGATGGTCGGCAGACAAAGCGGAATCAAAACGGAAGGTGTCCATGCACCGGAAGCACCGGAACCCGGTTTGTCTTGGATGGGAGGGATCTATTTGCATTCGCTAGCTGTTTTCTTGTGTGTTTCTCATTCTTCCGCGGAAGGCGCGAAACACTGCACAGTTGTTGCATAATTCAACACGAGCAAGCTTGAAAGCGGGCACCGGGTTTGGTATCGGTGTTCGCTACCCGGAGGCTGTAGGAGGCTGCACCAGCCACGTTGCTTTTGCCGTACTATATTTTTCCATCCAATGCTGCTGCAGATGGCCATAGTTTTCCCGGACGGTTGCTTGGGTTTGGGTGAAGAAGGGGTGAAGCAACACGAGCGAGCAGTGTTCGTGGGAATATTTTATGGTAATGTATGCGTAGAAATTGCAAGATAAAAACAAACAAACTACCATCTTAATGTTTACAGAACTCAGCATTCCTGGTAACGGATGGTATTTTCAGGCTTCGCTCGTTCATTACGGCTACATTATCAGCCAGAAGTTCAGGAAGAATTGTATTACTGATGTACCAGAGCATAGGCAAAAACATGGCTCGGCTCCATTTGCGCGGTGGTTTGCCAATTTTTCGCCAAACGATTCGGAGCGAGGTAATCGATTGAAATTGTCGGATTGGTTTATCTATAAAATCAATATTTGCCTCTTGGAAGCCGTCCTTTAGGAGAAGTTTGGAAGATCATCATTCTACAAAATGCAATCGAACTGAATCGCAATCGTAAAGTAGAGTATCAATAAAATAACGAACCAAAGTCTTGTTTTAGCTGCACCGTTCCAGCATCATTCTGGTCGAGAAATAGATATGATCCTCTCAAATGTGCATTTTATATTTGAACGGAGCATAGAAGAGAGAATGGGAGATCGCGTGCTGAAGAAAGAGTAAGAAACAGGAATAGAGAGCAAGAGAGATACGGGAAGGCAGCGTTGTTGGTGCGCCCGGGACGGGTTTAAAGTTAATTGGAAAAGTTTTTCGGGTACGTTCGTACACTCTCGTAGCGGACACTTGGTCCGCGGCTTTCGACCCAGCCTTGGACCAAACGAGTCGACCAGCGGTGGCTCAGTCTGCTTGCCCCAAAAACTCTAAAACGGAACGGCACGGCCGGCCACCCAAAGGTAGGCTGACTTATGGTAGCCGATAACCGTAAAATGCACTTTACTATGGAACTTTTCGGGGCCAATAAATGTGAACGGACGGACCGACCACCTCTTGAGTTCGCCAGGAGGGCACAGTCCGGTTTCTGGGGCTGGCAGCATCCTTCGCTTTGCCGGCATGAGTTGTAGCAAAAGTTCGACCGTCATGCCCGTGCGGTCGGTGCAAATTTAATAGCTTATTAATTTTACGGCACAGAGCTTAAGTCAGTTGAATGGGCTTCGGTGTGTGCTGCTGTTGAGATAATTCAGCTGAAAGCATTGGCACCAGTGGCTGGAAGGACGTAACGGTATGTGTCTGTGGGTCTGTGGTGTTGTTTTTCAAGAACATTTCCATCGCTCGGAAATGGACCGTTCAGGGCCGTTGGCGCGGACACGAGACTGTGAGTTGTTTAAAATTTCATCTTTTCAACCTCGATTACCTCCAAGGTACCGCTTGCAGGGTGATGAAGATGTTTTCATACATTTTATTCGCCGATAAAACCTTTTGTTTCAAGAAAGTTATACAAATTGCACGGTTAATGGAGGCGCCCGGTGTTTTGTAGATCAATCACCAATAAAGCTCAACATTAGCTGTGATTCGCCATTGCTGGCATTTTTATGCAGGTTGTTTCTGTTTGAACCACCTTTCTGTTTACAACCAATAGTCAACTCTTGCCGACCACTGTTTTTTCCCTGTTTTCAGCAAAACTATTTTGCTCGCAATGGAGACGCCCGGTGGTTTGTAAATGGGCTTCGAAAGTGAACGTAACGTCCCACACGCCATCGTCTAACGGTATCGTCTTAATGAAATGTAAATCCTCATCCATTTGCTTTGAAGAGTTTCACCCTTTAACACCATCGTGGGGTGTGTGTGTGTATTTTATTCCTGCATGTCTTTGTTCGCCGCACGAGATCGCACGAGGTCATCCTCTAACAGCGAAGGTCAGGGGAAATCCTCGTTTCGGGTGCGCTAATGATGGCATTCGTAGGCGGAAGCGTCCAACAGCAGTGCTTGACAATCGTGTCAAGTGGCCGGGGTTGGTTGCGCACCGATTTCGTATGAGTACTCAAAACACTCACCGACACAAACGTACACGGTGCCTTCTATTCGTCCGCCAGACGACGTAGTTGATCCCTATGACGACGACGTGGAGGACGATGAGGACAAGAGTAACCCTGGCAAGCGACGCGCTCACTGGAAAAGTGGGAAAACTGTATGCGTGCCATGTGCGACGCCACAGGATGGCGGTTGATGAAGATGATGGGAATGATTTTGAATTACTTTCCCGTCCCGTGTGGTAGGGGGTTTCGTACGGGGGAGGGAAAACAGCGTCGCCAAACAGTCGGTCTACGGAATAGGCAAAAATGGAAATGTGCTCATCAAATCACAACCTTGGATTTGATTAGCATTATTTCGTCCGTTCGCAGCGTGTTGTGGCAGTGTCACCGTTTTGTGCTCCGGGGCCATTTCGCTCCCTGCTGCTGTTCCAATTTGGCCTGAGTTTGACGATAACTAATTGTACTCGCAATTTTGCATTCAAAATGCTTTCTACCTGCCACTCGTTTTGATTCGATTACGCTGCAGATGAAATAGTACGCGTATTTAATTTCGACCCGTTTGTGTGGTTGTTTGTGGTCAAACTTTTCGGGGTCACTTTAAAAACGGAATGAGCACTTTTTCACCTTCTGGAACTGTGTTCAAATATGGTGCTTTAATACTTATTCTAGGGTGATTATGTTTTATTTATGTTTCTATCAAATAAAAATATAAACCGAACAGTATTTGAACAAAATGTTCAACGCAAATATGTTACGAATTAAAAAATAATAACTGACAGTAGAGCGTGGGACCGAAAAGGATAGAAATAAATACCCCGATATGGATCGGAGAGAGTATATGTGTGTATGTGTGAGATAGAGAGAGAGAGATAAGAGAACACTAGAGGGTGCGATGGAGAGGCAATGGAAACACGTTGAAACGAAACAGCACGGCAAGAACGAGTTTACATACGTACATCAATCGAATACTGCAAAGAACTGTGATTATTTGCGCAATCAGAGCGACGACGATCATGGCGTAGACGAAGACGAAGAAAACGACGAAGACGTGGACGACGACAAACGGTTAGAACAAATGCTTTAAAACGACTGATCACGCGTTGTACGTAATACACATGGGATTATAGTTAGACGATATAGATAAATATACATAAATGGAATTACTTTAACTGTGTGTTATATTCAATAGTGAACGAGAATGTTCGTGTAAGGCGGGCGGGTACCAAATGGATCTGTATATGAAGCGTTTAACAAATGGAATGGTGAGTTCACTAATGACAGCAAATTGCGGGGAAACGGTTGGATATATGATGTATGAAAGGACCGATGAAAATTTAAATAAAATAAAATCACAAACCATTGGACTCGAAGGGTGAAATCAGAAATATTAGTACATACAAGCTAGATATCAGTATGAAGTGAGTAATGTTTTGCAAACCTAATCATTAAACCTATTATTAAGTATCATCAAATGTTTAAATTGTAGAAAAATTAAAAAGGCAATTAAAAAATAAGTACGAAAGCATGTATCAAAAAGAAGAAATAAATGTTTATAAAAGTATAATGAAGTTCAAACAAATGGTAGGATTTGTTTCCGGCACATTTGCTCCTAAATTAGTCTGGTATTTGGTGCATTGCAGTGTGTTATGCAGGAGTGTGTTCATGTAAACCGGTGTTTCCTACATTCACCGGGAGGGAATGTAGGAGCTTAAGAACCGACTCGGTGCTTTTCAACATGTCATCACAATGCTGTTGGTTTGTCGCATGGTTCCGCCTGTATGCTTTCGGGCCGGTTTGTGGAAGCACGAAGCGCGGTGTCGTACAACAAAAAATTGGTCGAGCAAGTAAAGTCAGTTCGGGGCAAGAAATTGAAATATAAACTCCGAACGAAGCAAATTGTGAGCAAAGCACAGTCAAATTCGCTCTGGTGTCTTGTGTGTCGCGTGATGTTACAACCGTGTGCTCACCACGGTGTGGGATAGTGTAGATCGAGAGAGAAAATTAGTCTTTGAAGTGTGTTTGGTGTGCTGTTTAAAAAGGGATCATCTGTGGTGGATTTAACGACTTCTCGAAACTCGAAAATCGTCGTAGGTAAAAGATCTTAATAAATTTGTATGATTCGTATATGTATCAGCATTTAGATGTTAAGTGATATTGAACTTGTTTGGAATTATTATGTCGGCAGGCTTAATTTTCGCCGTGTTTGTAAAACATTTGAAAGAGTAAAGCAAACACACTTTTTCACGCTTGTTCAACATTTTTGAAACATCATTAACGTTTAACGGTAATTATCAGAAACAAAATAATACGTCAACTAACAAAGGAAAATATTAAATGGGCATTAATGAAAGTAAATAAATATAACCAATCGGCTGGAGCTCTAGCAAAGTCAGTATGGCTATGTTGTGGTAGAGAAACGAAATGGTACAAGAAAATGATTTGTCGATTGAGGGAAAGGTAGGAAGTATGGTCATGGAAAACTGTTAATTTGGGTACGTCAGTGTAAGAGCGGGAGGGGGAATGTAGACGAACACGTTTGGATGCAGATGGGGAATCTGTTTCGCATGATGGAACTGTTGTTATTTTGATGTTCGTTTTGAAAACTTAACCTTGCGATAGCATAACTCTATTAGTTTCATCGAACGAAGAGTGGTTTAGATAAAGAGAGAGTGTGAGAGAGAGAGAAAGTAATTCGGAATCTTTTCGTAATACCGTAAATGGGGAAAAAGTACGGACAACGGCAGAGACTACGGTCTGTAAGGCAGTATGGAACGCAGCTCCAGATTCGTCCCCATTTGTACAGATGGAGCTGACGTCCCGAGCGCGCGCATGGTAAACGATCGGGCTTGCGTTTGGCAGTTGGAAACACAATGACTTCCGTTGTCCTGGGTGGCGGTCGTAAGTGGGTTGGGAACATGAACGAGACATACTGTACATTGGCTTGGGAGAAGGTTTAATTTGAATGACACCCCCCAGAGGACTGTAACAAAAGCACACTAACTCACCATTTTGTAATCGTCGATTTTCGAGATCGATCTTAGGAACATGTTGACGAACACTTGTGTGGCCTTATCGTCTACGGGTCGGACAGAGTTTTGTTTGGTTTGTTTCGGTTTCATATTGGTTCCGACAGGGTGTTTCGGGATTACCAGTGGCGGGGACATTTCGGGACAGATTTTAGATGTCGAGTTGTGGCGACCGATTCGGGTGGGATTTCAATTCAGGGTGTTTTTTTGTTGTTTTGTTTGGCATCGATCATTTCGGGCGACGGTGTTTGGTTTTTGGTGATGTTGGGTTCGGGGACCGCCCGGTATTGGGTTCGATTGGGCGCGAATCAATCGTTCGCGAGCGATTTTTTTGTTCACGTGTTTCACGATGATTCATTTGCACACCGATCGTTTTACGTGAGTTTACCGGGGTTTGTAATTTGTTTTCGTTTGGTGTAATCGAATGGAAAAGCGGAATGCAAACGGTACGAGGTGGTAAAAAAAGAGAGAAAATTAATTAGCGCTGCATGTCGATTGATCGGTACAGATGTAGATAGTGGGCTGAATGGTTTAGCTTTGAAATACACTTACTAACTAATATCGAGTAAGAGAAAGAAAGGAATAATAACGACGTAATTATCTTGACCATCATCGAACGCAAATAGTGATAAAACTCAACCAAAACAATCTGCAAATGAATGCCGGGATGCATCGAAACTAGAATACGAGTTCAAGCGATAGAGCGATCCAAACCACCTCGGCTGCACCAACCGTGGTGCCCCATATCTGCACAACAACCGTACACGTCTGCTACTGCTTTCGCTGCTGCTGCATTGTTTCTACGTTTCTGATTCTTTCGAATCACGAAGGAGTAGTGTTCCGTTGTTCTAGAAATAGGGCAGACACTCGTTTTGCAGCATGTCAAGTGCTCTAGCTCGGTAACTACATGATGTATGGTGAGATGAAGAAGAGAATGGCAGGCAAGTATGCATGGTCCTAGGGTGTTGGCCAATCTACTGTACCCCGAACGGATGCCCGTTTTCCCACGGTTTGATGTTCGAAGAAATATCGACACGCTCGTTTAGCTCAAACGCCAGGTTTTATCCGATGTTTCCGATGCTTCACTACTTTAGCAACAACATCGTTTCACTATGTTATTGTAATTTTTGTTTGTAATGCACACCGACATTCAATCTAGTACATGTGTACCCTCCCAGAAACTATTACAATCAAGTAAAGCGCTAAAACTATGCTGAAGAATGTAAAGGTGTTGATTTGAAGGCACAGATTTGAATAGAGAAGCAGGAGAATGTATCGGGAAGATTATGGTTGTCGCATGGACAACCTAGAGAGTTGGCTGATTGGTTTACTTTGCGCTACAGATTGTAGTAGAGTTATCAAACATATAGAAATTTCGAAATTTGTTATAGTTTTACAAAATTTAAATATTCATCCATCAACAGATTTCAGCTTAGTGGTGCCACAATTGCTAGATAAGAAGTAGCAAACAAACACAAAGGCAAAAGAAGGTGAGAAATAGTTAACAGGATGAAAAGAGAAGAATGCAAATTAGCTCAAATTGAGAAGAGCAAAATACAAGCCAAAACCAAATCATAAATGTGAAACGGAACGGATGTATAAAGTAAATTAGGCATTCAATGTAAAAGCTTGCATCGAGAGATAGCAGCAAAATAGTAAGATGAATAAAAACGCCGAAACTTGCTAATATTGGTGGCCAGCAGATAAACACTGCTCTATATTGACATTCAGTGAACTAAGTAAGTGTTTTTCTTTCTTCGTTTTAAATTAACTTCGGAAATGATCTGTTTTTTCCCTCGTGCTTTCGAACGGCGAAAACAAAGCTCACACTGGTAAGCCAACTTTCGATGATCGCCATTGTCAATTAATAGGGAGAAAAATATACAGTTTAGCAAAGTGAGTTAACCGCGTTTGATCTTGTTCTGAGTTGACTGCTATTTTTGTTTTTGTAGCAGATGAAGTGTTGTTCAGGAAAATGCATTAGGGTTAGTAGAAAATCGCTTTGACAAGCATTGATATTAGTTTTACATACTTTTGAGACGTTTTAAATATAGTGGTTAAATATGGTGTCAGATTGATAAATGTTATAACACCCACAAATATGGCAAAAGATTAAAGATAGAAGGATGAGTCTCTACTGACAATGGCTGTATACATTTAAGAGCTGTTAAGGATGGTACTTAAAATGGTAGTAACGTATAATCTACAACATCTAAAGACAGTTTGAGAGTTCCTCAAGGAAGAGGATCTAGAGTGTGACTGGTTGAAGATGATAATTGTTACACGAATGGATATGTCCAATATCTATTGCTATACACAACACATATCAACAGCGATCGTTTCACGCGTGTCTACCTTTCTACTGGCAAGTGTGTAGTCAGAGCATTTGAGAATGTTTTGTTCGTCATTGTGAGTATGTGTGTGTTTTTTGTGATATATATTTGTCTCGTCTTGGCTGTGCAGTGGGAATTTATGATCGGCTTAGCTTGACTTAATTCAGCTTAATTCGAGTACAGGCGTCAAAAAAGTGCCTTGGATACGGTAAAGAACAATAATGATGATGCATTTTGAGATTCGATTAAAGTAATTAACTCCTGCTGTACTTCTTCGTTTCAAATGCCAGATATGGAATACGGAAGATAATATATAAATAGATGAGTATACCATAACGACAAACACATTCACAATCGAGTCATATGGTATAGAAAGTAAGGAAGAGTGAAACGTAAATCACCACCAATAGAACTGAACAGCACAGATACATGGAAAAATCATCAAAACGTGAGAAAGAAACACAAAAAATACAGACACAGTCTATAGAAGATGAGCACAAGGAATACAGTGGCAGAAGATATGAAGTAATGCGAGTACAGAACACCAACAATTCACACCTTGGATCAACCGAAATCAAATCACGAATCCTTGTGTAAAGCGAGATTAACTTAAAGCTGCCAAGTAACGGAAGAAATCCAAACCTAAGACGGGAACATATTAACAAGGGTGAAAACAAAAATTGCAAAACAAACAGTGTAACAGTTCGAAAGTCAATGCGACTGCTACGCAGGAACTGTTCAGCGATGAAAGTACGAACGAACTAAAACTGGACAATAACTACAGGGCAATTGTCAAAGATAGTGAATCTGTAGTGTCAAGGGTTGGTTAAGTAAGACAGCGAAGAGGAAAAGTTAACATATAACCAGCACAGTCGTGTTTTGCTTTCCAAGCAGCGAAAAATATATGAACCGAAATGCGGCTCGTCAAGCAAGATCATTCCGAGAGGAAAGCCAACGATTAGTTCACTGAATGTTTTCTCAGACATCTGTGCTCTTTGTGAGAGTTAAATGCATGGTGTTCCGAGATAGTTTAATCTTTAATCATTTTTAAAAGCTGCAAAGAAGCTGTTAAATGTGTGAGAAGTAATTATAATTGACCATATTTATTAGGTGAGAATTTTATTATATTTTGAAAAACTAAATTAAAACATACAAAATGTGCAAAACAAAAATTATTAATAAAGCAACACACGACAAAGCCTGGCAAAAGTACACAAGAATGATTTAAGGTTAATCGCAATAGTAAAAAATAATATCGAAGAAAGTGCACTAGTATGACTGCAAAATTAACTTACTACAAAAATAGTACTGTAGGAAAGTCGTAAAAAGAACAAGTAATAAGACAGAAAGAGGGACGATTTATATGTTGCGTCATTACCGAAGCGTATTTTTGTGTTTTTTCTTCAGCTGGAGCTAATCGTTGACTTGGTAAGTAACAGGCATTTAAGTAATATTTGAAAAATCATTGCAATCTGCACGAATCTTGTCGCACTATCCTTGGACCACCATTGTGCATTTCTTATTTTGTTTGCACTTTTTTTAAAACCAGCCAGAGTACAGTGTACTCATGGTAGAAAAAGAATGCGGACAAGTCACACTCGTTTGGAACGGTCGTGTTAGAGGATGACGGACTAGGCATTAGCTGTTCATATATTTTTAACCATTCGTTCGTGCTGGGAATCAAAAAACGAGGGGATGGGTATCTCCGAAACACACCGAAGAAATGCACCGACTTTCAAAAATAAAACTGTAGCAACCTGCAAAGACAGTTATTGCATAGATGCAAAAACGAAAAAGGAAAACAAAATTGCGTACCGTGAAAAAGGACAAAAACAACCAAACCGATCAAAAAGTTCTAATCTATGGCTCATATAAAAGGGTGGAAAACAATATACACAGGCCGTTTAGCATTAGTTTTACAACACAAACCACAAAGAAAGTTGTGGGTAGGAGTAGTCAATCAATCACTCCGGACATTAAACTACCATTAGAGTAGGCCACTCGGAGAAAGTAGACGATCCACGGGGGTACACCAGGAAGGAGGAAACAAAATCTATAATCAAAATCAAAACGGCCAAAAAATATCATCAACTCGAATCAGTGTAAAATAGAAGTGGTTCGTTAAGACTCGGCGCAAATACAGTGGAGCACAAAAAATAGGCAGTGTCAAAATGTTTTTCAAGCCGTATGTCACAATATTTGGAGAAGGGTTATTTTTCCTACGGTACGCTTAAAAACAAACTCAAAATCACTGGAGTGAACGTACGTGAGTGAAGACGCAAACCAAGGCAAATCAAACGAGACTTAACGTGTCGGCAAAACCAATAGTGAGCGGAAAAACGAGGGCAAAAGATTTCGGTTTCATTCGCTTCTGGTCCCTGTACTGGTTGGTTCTGTTCGGGGCGGGGCGGTTTTTGGGGTGGGTAATGCAAAAATTTACTTATGCTTTATCAATCATCCAAAAAGGTGGGGTGTTGTTGTTGAGAAGAAAAACAAAAACTTCGGTTAGATTTCTTGCAGTCAAAACGAGAAACGGGAGTGGTGGGGGGGAAGTTGTACCGTGATTGTGATGGTTGGTATGCTGTTTTATAAATGGGTGGGGGTAGGTGGCTTCCTTTGCTTTGTTTTTGTTTCTGTTTAAATAATTCATTCCAACGGTTGCATTTGGGTAATTGTTTAACGATACTGTGTGTGCAAGGGCGGTTTTACGCTTTGCTAGAGCCATATACCGCTGCACTTCTACACTTACCATAGTCACGTCATCGATTTTTGATATACTTCTTACAAAAATGTTGACGCGAACAACGGCCGGCCCGTCTGTGCACGGTGTGGGTTAATTGGCGCGTTTGGCATGGTTTGAGTAGAGTTTGTTTTTGGCGGTTTGGATTCGATTTGTTTGTTTTAGAACCAGGTTGTCAGTTTGCAGTCGGTTGCAGTCGACGTTTTTGGTATTTTTGACGTATTTTTTTTTTTTTTCGGTCGTCCCGTTACCGATGCATCAAACGAATCGCAACGCACGGAATGTATCGGAAATGGCAGCCGTATTCGGTGATCCGATTTACGCAATTACGTATATTACAGGTATTTGGCGCGTAAAATATCGTGCAGGAATTTTTTTTGTTTTTTGCGAGTATCATTGCGGTATGTGACAAAATTCGCGAGGCAAACAGTTGCAAACGGATGACGCCGATGCCCACAATGAAAAGAGAGAAGAGATGTTGGCAGTTGAGTTGTTAAGTAACATAACGCTATTGGTGCGGAGTTTGAAAGGAGGTTAGCTTCGTTCTCGGTGGAGCACTGAAACATAAGCGCACGAATTAAAACAGAAGAAGGAAAGAATGAACGAAAAGAACGTCCTAGTTGCGCTACAAATTTCAATTTGCTGTTGTTGGCGGATTTGAAAGATATTTAACGACATTGGACACATTTCCATTCTCAGGAAACAGCTTGCTGATGATAATCGGAGAAAATGATACGCTTGCTTGCACATTGAACGAATCACGGTTTACAAGTAAAGGAGGGTACGGGGCGAACGATGGAATGCAGCTGTCAAAATTTTGACAGCCCGTCTACAGTTTGTGTACAAATCGTTTAGTATTTGGTAGTGGTCTGTTGCTTTTATATTGATTGAACTTTATTTGGTTTTCACAGCGTCTGATTAGGTGATATGTGAATGTGAATGTGTTTGTGTATGGTGTTACCTACAGTGATCGTAAGAGTTTCGTTTTTTGTTTGTGTGTGTGTGTGTCGGTGTGATGTAAGGCAGTTGCCCCCGAAAGTTCGGACACTTTGCGAGGCTGGATAGGGAAGGATAATAATTCTTAGCAGCATACACACACGCGCGCTTAGACGATGAGTGGAACAATGTCGCTTTCGGTGCTGCACGGCTTTCGATCCTTACGCTGGAAGTTTTCGGATGCATCGAAAGGGATTGCATTAGTATGCATCGTTCAAGGTAGCAAGATAGTTGGTGCATATGTTGCTGTTATCTAGAACAAAACAAAACAAAACCATGGTGACGCATAGTGTAATGAATCTAAGGGCACGTCAGTTACGCCATCACTAAAAAGCATAAAGCGTGGCGCCCACTGAGGCGTTCTTCCGCAGACGTATTAGTTGTCCGTTCGAGAGGATTGGAAGGAAACATGTCGCTAGCTGCACCATGCGAACAGATGGCTACAATGAAAATTTCATGTTTTGGAATCAAGGACTGCATGCTAAATTATTATCGCTTGGTAAGTGACAGTGCATCAAACTTCATGACTACTTCCTGATTCCCCGAAAATCTGGATATTTATATTAGTTTTTAAGATCATATGTATCTACAACGGTTTTTAACCAGTTAGTAAAATAAAATTAATCACAAAGCGTCTTGATTCACGCAATTGTTTGGTAAAAATGCCTCCAAAAATGTATATTTGCTGCTCATAGCTAAAACGCTACAGTTTCATACAGATAACTGACGAGTCTTCCATTTCTGGGCGCCTATTTCCAACCACTTCAAGCATATGCAATATATTCAACCTCAAGTGATCGACTTAGGTTTTTCTAGAACAGAACAGTTGTCCTCAAACCAACGACGATTTTCGGGGGGACATATTCAACGTTTATTGTGTTATTTTTATCGCTAGCTCTTAGGTTATCCTCCACGATATAGCCCGGAGGTTCTCGTTAGTCGCCCGTTGGGATTGTCTTTCCATCGGATTCGTTGCCGGACAAAATCTTCGGAAATAATTTGGCACCGAGTGGGAAATTGGACCCGATGTTATTTTTTTTCTTTCGTTCTATGAAAACCCATCTTGGCAGAGATGTTATTGTTTCTTGTTCTATCTCTCTCGCTCTCCTGTGCTTGGAAAACCCAAGGAAGATACTCCAAATTAGCTTTGTTTCCTTAGGAGGGGGATGGAGTTTAGGATTGTCATAAGCCAAGGGGTGTTGTAGCAATTTCAAGAATGTAATTGATACGCACCGGATGGTAGCAGCATGTGAGATAGAATTTGTTTCTTTTAATTATGTACAAGAAGCTTGAATCGTTGTATTTAGTTCATTTCTGTATGTATTTGATTATTATACTTGGTCTATAAAAAGGCCAAAAAATGGCATTTAGCATGATTCTGCTTGTGAATATTCCGACAATATATTTCCTGTTCATGTTAATCGAACTGTCACCATGCAATTGAGCTGGTAACCTAAGTAATGATAATATGAATATTGAATATTGTTTCACCTAAATATACTACAAAACATTCAAAGTCTAAACAACCTTATTTCTCCATCGTCCCGAACATTGTCAAGCGCCGAAAGATCGTCAGTCGAATGCACCATCACGTTTTAGATTTTCTTTTTGGGAAAACGTCCCGTACGTGCCAGTGCATTGCCGAACGGCCTTGGAAGAACATGCCTTCCACGCTACCATTTGCACTTCATCCATGGCGAGCCCTTTCCGGCCTGGTGCCATATGGTCTCCCCGGGGATGCGTCCGGACGGACGACAAGATGTGAAAATTGTCTCTACCGGCAGCCGAAACGGGCCCGGCACGTCAAGGAAGGCGCATTAGTTCGAAAGGTTTTCTTTCCCCATCCCGGTTAGAAGGGAACCAAATGCTCGTCCTATCCATTTTCCACGCCCTAGACCGCTGGTGAAAAGCGTACTCGTCCCAGGGTAACGACGACGACACGAAAATAGTCCAAATCCATTTTCGACAGCTGACGGCGATCCGCAAACTTTCCGCCGAGCGGCAAAGAATCACGAAACAGGCTCCCTTGGGCGTGCCAAGGGACTTTCGAGGACATTCGGTACTCGTGCATTTATTTGTGCATGTGTGTAGGATGGGTTCTGGGGTGTTTGCCTTTCGCTCAGTCTCGCCGGTCCATGGACCGGTTCGGATTCTGGCAGAGGACAATTAACACCACGCAGTACAATCTTGGCCGTCGGGGTGGTAAAAAGGAAAGATAACAACCGTTGTCTTCCGAGGGACGCACCCGAGGGTCGTATCCGCTGAGAACAGTTGTTCTATTGAACATCTTAACATAGCATAAACACTCGGCCAGTGGATTTCCATTGTGCGAATGGCCACTCCAGGGGAATGGGGCGGGTTCGATTTGGGTGTAGCCAAAAAGTTTTTCCGCACTGTCACTTACCATAATGAGACAAAGTCTACATGCCATTAAGGCCGCCTCCTCGTAACTGCTAGCAATCGAAATGGAACGACATTGAAATATGTTAAGCCTGAAACATGTGGAAAGTTTGGCAAATGCTCGAACGGAAGCGGGTAAATAATAGGGAAGCATTTCGATAACGCAAAACCGTTTTCATTGCTTCAAAACGCTAATGAAGGGGGAAGAGAAAGTAATAGTAGAAAATCTTGGTTAACTTGTTATGGATGCATCAAACTCTGAAAACGTGTCGTATGGAAAGGGCGACATGCAGAATACAGGCTCATCATAAGCAAACCTATTTGAGCGAGCTTGGAACACCAGTTAATCAAGAATAAATGAAATGCTAGTTGGTTGACCCGTAATACATCGCTTTTGGCGCTAAAGGGTTAAAGCGAATATAAGTTAGGATGAAAAAATTAACCATGAGGAAATATGTGATAATGAATTTTCGTTAATTTTTATTCAAATCTTTTGTCAAATCTAGTGCTACAGATCCATAGAATGTAGCACTGTATAATTCAGAATTGACTGATTGCAGTTTTAGTTTGACTTTGTTTTGTTATTAAAACCGTACTGGCTTAGATTTAATTTCTTAGTAAAATAAAAATTATTGCCATTATTAATTTTTAAGGACTGTGTTCATTTTAGGGAAAAATGTACAATTGATTACTATTTGATTGAATTGATACTATTGCAAAACAATGAGTCAAAATATCACTCCTAATGATGGATCTAGCCTTTCAATTAAAGTTCGGCAAAGATGATAATCGTTCAATGTTATGCCTTTAAAAATGGCTATATGTTTCAGTTGAAAGAATGATAAAACATACCAAGAAGTTGCGATAAAATAAAAACCTTTATCATGCTATGTTGATGATTTGATGATTATAATAATTTTATGCACCCCTTAGGCATGAATTTTCAACAGGCCAAGCTTATTAGTTAAAAAAATTCTAAAAAAAGTCTTAGAAAGACTACCATTTAAAGTAGAATAAAAGAAAAAAAAACTAGTCAACAGTTTACGCAAGAACCAGAAACGGCGGGCAGCATGTTGGGAATCGGAAAAGTGCGTGTTTTAAAAACATTAGCAGAAGCGATAAGAAAGTTCGGTGGAACATAAACTGTAAACTGGAACCTGTTGGCTGCTCCACCACAAATAAAATGGGTTGTGTGACTTAAAGTAAGAGAGATTTTTTTGAAAACATCGATTATGTAAGGAAGTATGCGTTAAGTATGACTGAACACCATGGTCAATGTGGGCGTTTTTTTTTCGAGTAAAGCCGCATGTTGTTAGTTGTAAGCATTTAATTGCGTTTTCCGTTTACCGTAGTAGAACATTTCCTGACCGATGCGGGTACCATTATTTAGTGCAAGGAATAAAAAACCCAACCCCACTCGTTAAGGCAAACAACGAGGCGGAAACGAGCGGCCGTTAGTAATCCAGTTGGTAGATTTCGTTTCCTTCACTTCGAAGCGGGTGAATTATAAAACGACAAAAATGTGTTAAATTGTTAAAGTGGTAGCAAAAAAATCAGAACAACCAGTCTGAATAGAAAAGCTTTACGGTAAGGACTGCAAACTTCAAGCTGTTGCACGTTCACGCGCATAACTCGTACTGGTATTTTAATAAAAATTGTGTTCGAAAAGGAAGGAACGTGGTCCACTAGCGTGTAGCCGGAATTGGGGTATGTTAAGGTACGAATGTACGGAGTTTGGGATTTTCTTAACAACCGGTTGGGATTTTTACCTGGGCAACACAGGTGCACGAAACCGGCACAACATGTGTTTGCGTGATTTGTTTATTTGCTCGCAGGATTTGCACTCGCGAACATGCTTACCCGTTGTACTAACACGGGGATGAAAAGGACATGGTGGAGTGTTATTTTCTCTCTCATTGGAATGGTGACATAAACAACATAGTTAAACATGAAACGATGCCACACGACGGGATGGTCGTGTATGATACAACGTTTATGGAACAAATAATTGAGGATGGAAGATATCCTAGACGTGCTTTAAATTCTATCAAGCGTTGCTGGAAGCACCTTAAATTCAAAATTTTCAACCTTTCAATACATCAAGGATGTTTGGAGTTCTGAGTACAGACATTGAACCAGAATGACATTATGTCATTCTTTTATGTGACAGGATTAAATTTGTGGCTCGTGAAAATAAGAAGACTCCAAATTTAACGGAGGAGGATAAAATTAAAATTATCACACTTGTCATTCACAGCAAACAAATTCACCGTGAACACAAGAAGAGGAAAGGATTTAAAATGGAAATGATTCCCGAAACAAAACCTCCTTGGTCAACCAGCTACTGGTTGGCCACATGTGTTGGTTATGACAACTGTCCCCGCCCTCAACCCACCATTTTAACGGACGTCGGAGGGCCAGATGCTTCATTGAAATGCTGGGGATTGCGAAAAGGAGTGCTGGTGAGACGCTTTCTCTGTAGTCATTTTGTATTGTCTCTTTTTTTCACTTCGCAATGCTTCGACTGACGAGGTGGATGATGATCGTAATAAGCGGAGCATTATTTTGCGGTTCTCGACTGCTGAAAGATGTCAATTTGGCAACCCCCGGTGTGTACCGTTCTCCCCATCCTAGGTTACCCACCATGGGCGCGCAGTACACACACACACACATACACAGATGTAGCGAAATGAGCTTCACCGAAATGAAGCATCCAATTTGGAGCCGTAGTAGACCACACGGATAAAGTGAGGCGTGCGGTCGGGGGATGTTGTTTAATATTCAAGGACTTTCGTCACGCCGTCGACTACAGAGTTGGGAAAATGAGAGAAATGCAGAAAGAAAATAAAATAAAAAAACGAATCTCCCTAGATTCCCGTGCCTCTCAATCCCGTGAGAATCCCGGAAGATTAAGGAAGCGCCATTGTCGGCTCTAACGGGTTTTGTTTGCGTTCTGCATACAAGGGGCTCGACGCACGGGTCCGGGTCCGATGACCCCAAAACGGGCGGGAAGCGTGGTCCTTATTTATTTATAGGATTCGACTGCAGTGGTAGTCCCCATACCCAAATGAAGCCCCGGCTTCGGCCACACAAAAATGTTTAAGGCCAGATCGGGCTGAAATGCAATGAATAAATGAAGCACCCGACAGGAGGCGCTTTCCAACAGGAGATTGCATCCTGCGGTTGAAGCCTCAACCCGGGCCGTTTGGCTTGACTTCTGTCCCCGGGACCGGGGCCTTGGCTTTCCCGTCGGTACGGGCGAGCCTAATTGGAATGGCGGGTGAAAAGGCAACACCTGCAGGATTGGAGCTTCGGAGCAGCATAAAGAGGCCCCGAAAAAAAAACGAAAACAAACAACAACAAAACACAAAAACCCAGCCCGAGAGCTAATCCCACTGAGTGCTGCCTCGGGCGACGAAGGGCGGGTGTTTTCGTGGTGAAGATGATGAAGGCTGGTGTCATAAGCCGGCGAAGGTGTGCTTTTAATAACACGATGGCTTAAATCGATGCAGGTCCTCTCGGGAGGTGGATTTTCAACCCGCTGGGAAGGAAAGGGGATGGAACGTACAGTAATCTGCAGTGCGGATACGGTGGCGTTTTTATTTAGCGAATACGGATGGTTTTTGTGCTCAGCTTTGACCATGGTGTTGCAGCAATAGCGCTTCGATGCTAATGATTTTTTCGAAAGCAGATGTTTAATAATGATTTTTGTTTTTCAAATTCCTTTTTCTATGCAACATCTTTAAAATGTTCACAAAACTTATTGTTTTGTTTTGATTTCCAATTATAGGACTTTTCATTTCTTCCTATCTCAATAAGAAAACTACCTATGATAGTTATCCTTTAGCTTTCTCTCGGTATTGTGAACATTTCCTTTGCTTAGATGAAGAAATATGTATAGAAGTAAAATATCAATCAAGTGATTAACCATACCACGCAAAAATGAAGGAAAAATCCTTTTCTATGAAAAACGCAAACAGTGCCTGTGGATGCTGCTAAGGGAAAGCCAAAACTGAACCAGTAACAGAAACGGAACTACTCAAACGAAAAAGAAGAGCAAGAAAATAGATCTAACCAAATCAATTCAAAACAATTTTGAAAACAAACCTAAGCAAAACCGAAAGCAGTCATTCCAACTAGCGGAGGATTTCTTGGCATCTTCACGAGGCGGCGAGGTGGGTAGAAAAGTGTTTCTAAAGTATGTTATTTATAAATTTTTTTATAATTTTCCAACTTCTGAGTGTTCAATGTTTATTTCATCCATTTGCCATATCGAGATTGCCAGTGGAACTAATCACGGGAGAAACTATGCTTTGCTCTGGATGAAATTTAAAAGTTCGAGGCTTAGTTCGAGAAGCATTCCGAACAGAAATTAATAAATAACAAAACTAGTTCAAACACGCACTCAGAACAAACGAGAAAAAAAGGTGGGAAACTGGTTTGCCCAAGCATTTAACCGGTGTTAGAAGAACTGGCAAAGTTCGAGACAAAAATTAAGAAAATCGGAATGAAAAAACGAGAAAAGCTAAAAGTTTGGTTTTGTAATTTTATATGTGTTAACTTCGGGGAGAAAGGACCCAACACGAGCGCCTAGGGTTTGTAGAGTTTTCTCCGAATGCGGGTTGCAGAAAATATGGTTGCAAGAACTTTTAGCAAACTAGTTTTATTTCAGATATGTTCAAAGAAAAAGAAAGATAATAAAACGCCAGACGCAGCGTGTGAGGTGGCGGTGAGATCTTAGGGGAAAAAGCCAATCGGTTGGATTTTCATCGCATCCTATGGGGCGATGATAAGCAGCGTAGTGGATGAATTCCTAGAAACATGACCAATTTTTGAATTTGCCCCACCCAACAAATGGTACTTCCGGTACTTCCTAGAAGGCGATCTCACACTCACTCACACCCACACGCCCACAGTTCGTACGGTTGCACACAGTCGTAATGCAACGCTACGCAGAACTACGCGCAAGCGAAAACGGACCTGTTTAATGAAGGGCGCTAAAGAAAAGCTACCGAACGCCAAAGTGAACAGGAAAAGAAAAACACAAACCGAACGATGCCGAAAAAGAAAATGGTCGCAGGAGGAAATTCCAACACAACTCTACGGCTACAGTAACTGTTGTTTTTGTTTAATTTTGCTGCAGCAGTCTTGGTGGCGGAGTATTTAGCATTGGCGAAACACTAGCAGTTGTGAAAGCTAAGGTTGCTTTTGGGTGGTGATGGCGGTGAAGTATGGGTGTGTGTGTGTGTGTGTGTTTGTGTGTGATTGTGAATCTATTCGGTTGATTATTTTGTTTTTTATTTCTATTCTGGCTTGGCGAGTTGTATAAGAAAACATGTGTATTTTTGGCTGTTGTGAGACTGACAGAAGACAAACTGGAACTTACCATCTTAATGTCACTGATGGTCATAATGCTTCGAACGAACAGATTGATACGAACAACCGCCGGACCATCTGATGTGTAATAGGGGGTTTGCGATTCGATATTTTTCACAGGATTATATGTGTTTGTGAGAGTGTGTTTTTGTTTTTGAAAAACAAACAAGAAATATTGTGTTTTTCATAGCATTGTGAAAGGTGGTTGTGTGTTTTTATGAGTGTGTTTGTGTGTGTGTGTGTGTAATGGTCGAAGGTGTGATTGTTTTTGATTTTCAGAAAATTGTTCGTTTTCCGTAATTTTTTTATTGTTGTGCATTTTTCGTTTGTTTGTTTGTTTGTTCGGTTGTCCCGTTGTGATCGGTGTCGGTAACGTGATTCGATGAATTCGTTAGCGGTTGCGAACGAACAGGTGCGATATTGCATCGAATTTAACACACGATTTGCAATGCGACGGCGGAATGTGTTTGTGTTCGTTTTTGGTTTTGTGTTGTACCACACCGTAAGAGAATAAAAAAAAAGAAAGTTGAAAAAGAGAAACAGTCAATAGTCTAGACACGGCTGAAATTGGAAAATCATGGTTGTTCATGGCGAGATTAATCGGCGGCGTCGACGATCCACTCCGCTGATGTTCGTATCCGTGATTGTAGGATCGAGGTTTCGAGCCCCCACAGTTAAGAAGGAACAGTTATCGATCTTGAGCACGTCGGGCACGCGGATCGAAGCCTCGCAAGCCACAAAAAGACAGTTTTGGAAGCTTCAGTAAATGATAACTGCATCCGGTTTGAAAGCAACGTTCGACACAGGCTGCTTTTGCATTATTTTCTTTTGTGTCTGCCCTGTTTCCCATCTCTTGGTGGATTGGGTTTTATTTTTTTATAAACATGTCTCTGAAAAAGTGGATTTGTTTTAAAAAGCAATACATTTTAAAACATACGATTATTTTTATTAAAGCAAGTGACAGAAAAATGTAAAAGATCCTAGCAAGCGGGCGGCTACATCGACACCGCAAAGCGATTGTGCTTGTGTGTGCTGAAAGTTTGGCAGCTAGTGTGTAGTTTGCGTGTAATCGATGGAAATGTGATCAAATGTTGGTTCAAGCGGTTTAATGCGGGTGTCCAGTTTGGTTGCTTTACCGCTCGACATCCGTGGTCAGATGTGACGTTTGGATTGCGCGATTTGTCCAAAGAAAGTGAGTCCAATTGGGCGCGAATAAGCGTGTCGTTTCAGTGCTACTGCTTTCGAAAGCTGACACGGTGGCGTAAAGGCGATCCGATTGATCTACTTCTAACGGCAGAGTGTTGAAGGAAGAGCTATTTACAGAAGACAAATACTGCGTACGTCAGTGTTTAGTGGGGTTCACCCCGAACGAGGCTAATTTGAAAGCTTATTTACAACGAAAGCGAGCGCTCGAGAAACTGTACAACGAAGACGTGGTGTGTTTCGAAGCCTTGTATGTGTGAACCGTCAGCTTCGGTCAGCTTATTTCGCCACCAAGTTTATCCTTAGCGCTGTCTATGTACATTGTTCGATGGCAGCATCCTCAACTGGATTTTACTGTTTTTGAGCTTTTGCCTTTGCCGGTCAGTGTATCTCGTGTGTGCCCGTGTTTGCATGAAGTCGCTCTCATGTCGAACAGCGTCTTCTTTTTTCGCTATAGCCGTTATTTTAAAACGTGCCTTACAGTTTGCCCTCGTCTCGGGAGACAAGAAGTGAACTGAATCGCGCTCATGGATACTTTATATCGTTCTGACACTAAAATTTACCAGCTCAGGTGGAATGGGGCAGTGTAAGCCCTCGTCTACCAAGAGGATGTAAAGACGGTTTCGCTCGTCGCTCGTGTTTTACGATAGCCTCCATAGTAAAACTATCCAATTGGACAGCAAAAACCCGGCACGAGCTTGAACCGGCACGGAGGTTGAGAAAAGAAAGTTTTACGAGCTGCCCAGCCCGGCTCCAGGGTGGTGGTAGGGCCACACACTCACCACCGTATATGGCGGGCGATTTGTATTTCTTGTCTTGATGGGAGCGATTTAAGGCAAATGTTCGTCTGAGAGTGCAATAATATCATCCTTTATGGTGCGGACGAACGTTTCGGAGTTCGGTCGGCAGCATTTCCAGCTGGCACGAAACCGTTTAAAGATTAATGCCCGGCCATCCATGTCGATTACGGTGTGCGCGGGTCATGGGGCGCGGGTTGTGGGGAGCGTTAGGAAAATTTCATTACTGCCGGAAAAAGGGAGCGTGAGAAAGGTGTTCTTTTCGGCTGGACAAGACCATGGCGGCAGTTTGCCCCAAATTCTTCAAATTGGAGTCAAAAATTTGCTGAACAAATTTTGAAACGAGTTGGAAGTTTTCCCCTCACCTCGACCTCAACCTTTCCGTACAGTAGAGAAGTGTTCTACTTTCAGATAATAAAAAAACAAGGTTATGTCCACTTGCGTCCACAAAGAAAACGGTACGTTGAAGTTGAAAAGAAGGGGGAGGGTAACGTTGCCAAAGGCAAACAAAGTGTCCAACCGGCAACCACCGGGCGGGTTAGACAATTTGCCTAACTCACTAATGGAGAAGCAAAGTTTCACTTTTCGCTAACTACCGAAAACCGTGCGCACTGGAAAAAAAACTCTTCGCGTCCTTGTGTGGCTCACGGCTAAACCTTAATGGGACCCCGGCTAGCTCCATTGCTGGCACGAACAAGAAACATCAACCCAATCTCTTTTTTACGTTTCGGTTTTTGCTCGTCGCACAATTTGTGTCCGAGCGTGGGGAAAAAACTGAACGAAAACTTGGTTCAATCAGCCAAGAAGAAAAAACAAAGCGGGCAGGATACCGTGAAAACAAATCAACCACATCATCGCCCGAAGGCGCGGGCGAAGCGACCCAAATTCGATGGCAGTGTCTTTTTCCTCCATTCTGCCGGCAAAGCGTTTGAGAAATTCTTTTAGTAACTCCTACCGAGAGGGTTCGGGAGGTAAACGGTTGGGTGCGGGAGCTGGTAGTGGCATCCTCTCCGAGTGAAGTCAAAGATGAGCTTAGGGTCATCGATGGCCCCGGCCCGAAAGACCGGTCTTGAGTTCGTCAGATGACAAACTCCGAAAGTAAGCGACAGAGCGAACGGTTCGATGATGGATGGGGAAAAGTTTTTCACCCACCCCGTGCCGTTTTGGGCGATGAAAGTTTTCAGTGGAAAATGTCAAACCATTCTCGAGTGGGGATCGATTTGTCGCAGGGAAATTCAAATTCATGATTTACATGGCCTATTGCGATCTCGACGCAAGCAGTATCGGATCAGTGAGCACAAAAGTCACCCTCGCGGGAAGCGCAAAAGGAAAAGGAAAACAAAATGTCTCGATTACCAGGAGAAATACTAACACACACACATACACCTACAGAGATCTCGTAAAGACTGAAGAGCGTTTTGGGGAACTTTGGGCCCATTTTGGACGCACCTGGCCCAAAAGCGACCGCTCGGTCAAGGGATTCCATACCGATGGAAAGCCTTCAAGCTTCGTCTAGATTCGTTTGAGCTTCGGTCGTAGCGTTTCCTTTCTCTTGGATGGGATTTTTTTCTCCATGCATGTGTACCTAATTTGGCAATTTGTATGATTGAAGGACGGGGCGAGGCTTTCGGGAGGCTTACGAAAAACTGGTACCTTTCCAAGCTGGTGGCCTCGTTCAATATTCCTTTGGGCCGGAAAAGGGTAGATCGAAAGATATGAGCCGTAAGGTTTTTCCCCTCCCCTCTGCTCGGTAGCGAAAGCTGCTTTGAACGTTTTAAAATTTTCCATCATCTCCCCGGCAAGCACGAATCGGCCAATAGCGGGTAAACTTAAATCCCGTCTTGTTGTGTGCTTTTTATTTTTCCACCCCGAAACGCGAACGGAAGCAAAAGGAAGGCAAGAAAAGCACCTTTTAGTCGCTATTTGGAAGCTCAAGCGAACAATTTGTCCCGGAGCGTTGGGAATGTGTTCGGTGCTGCACCCTTCATCGGGATTTTGCGTCCAACCTTTGGGGGCCAATTTTTCCGTGCCATTCCTCGTGAGAGGGTATGTGTATGTGTGTGTGTGGGTTGTTTTTCTTCCGTAGCTTTCCATTGCCAGTTGCTTCATTTTGGCATCTCATTTGCATGCGATTAAAATGCGCATCACTAAACTGCCAGCGAAAAAAAAGGGGGAAAACGGGAAAGGGAAGGTCTGGGTGAGTCTGGCCTTACCAAGGAAAAACCATTGAAAACTTTCCCAAATTGACTGTGCGCACGGTGGGCGACTTGTTTTTGTTTTTTGTTTTGGTCTATTTTACTTTAATGAGGTTTCGTTCCACGATCCTGCCAAAGGTCGCCTCGGTTTCAAATGTGGTGATTTCGCATTTTAATAAAGAAACTTCGTGTCATCCGAGCAGGGGTTTGGTAAAAAAAAGCAACGAAAGACGCGCATCGGCATTACAATTCTTCAGTTTTTGTTGCGAATTATTCCACGCAGCAAATCAGAGTTTTCATTTTTGTTTCCACTCCCTCTCTCTTATCTCGAGGGTTTACATAAACCTACAAATCGCTGCCATGGCGTGGAACCTTCGTCAGATGCACAAAACCTTCTCCGGACAGTTTCGATGGGTGGAGCTTTTAAGACGGACTCGTAACATCCTTCGAATGGTAGCCGTTTGGACTGGCATAAGGTTTTAGACATCAACGAGCTAAAATCCTTTTTGCTTTATACAATCACTTGATGATCAAGCTGAAGATCACCAGTTGAATTTAATGGAATCGATTCATTCGTGGTTTGTAATTGAAGTAATTAAAGGTAAAACAACATTTCACCAACACCTGTGAAATGTAATTCCTTAAAATGTTGGTTTCGTGGAGGAAATATTTTCAAATTAGTGCATCAATAAAAAATAAATAAAAGCAACCACTTCGTTGTGGTTGGATACAAGTAGAAGATCACCTGTTTGAATATAAATTGGAATAATCTTGAAATAAAATTAGAAACATTACTAGATTTGCTGTGAAAATAAGGAAACGTATAAAGATATTGGCAGCAGATAATTTTCAACACTACAAAAGGAGAATTTTGATTGGATGCCTGTGTTTCGAATACTGGTACAAAAGTATGCGCTACCAATCAAGCTAACGGGTGAAGATAAGCCCCGAAAATTAGCCAAAAACGAAAGAGCTGGGTAACGACAACAGAAGAAAAAACAACCGGAGAACACAAAAACGATACCGAACGAAAGAGTGTATAATCAAGCCAGAACAGAAGGGAAAAAGTACGCGCTACCGAGCTCTAAGTTCGCCTTACCGGTTCCGTTGATGCCGGACGGTCGGATGCGGGCGTCGTACTTGCCGGCGCCGAGGATCTGGTCGAGGATTTTCTTCTCCTTCTCGCGGAAGTTCACTTTCGGATTGTTGGCGCTGTCACGGTGGGAGAAAAACACAAAAACAAACACACAAAAAATACGGTGACGGGTGGTTCGTTCGAATGAACTCGCGAAATGCTATCCGCCGCAGTGGTCCGTCTGTCAACTTCAGCTTTACGACCCGGACCCGGTTCGTCATTGTGCGTTAATTGACAGCTCCACGCACAATGGAGGCGACCGCTTGCGGCCGGAAGCACGTCTTGAACATCGTTTGCTTTAATCGGCGCAACGATTGGGGAAGAAGGGAATTTAATCGGCCCACCGAGCGATACTTACAGTGACGCACTGCACAGGCAAGCGAAATAAAATATGGCACAAAAGAAATGGCCCGAGGCCATTCTGAAAACGTTGAGTTTGATCCTGCGAACGAGAGAGAGAGAAGAGAGAAGGATAAGCGAAACAGGAAAAAGGGTTTTGAATTAGAACACGCGCAGCTGTTAAATGTAAGCGACAGTTTTTAATGAACGACGACCAGTGTCTCATCAAACTCCAACTCTATTGTGGGGTTGGTGGGAGGAAAAACCCCATCGGAATCCCCTTTTCTGCGAGCCGGTAGCATACGCCAGCATTAACTCACAGTTTATATCTAGCCTCGGTCTAGCCACGGTCCCGTTTCGGAGATGAAGCACCGCGATACAGCTAAACGAGCTTTTTAATGCCCGGTTTTCCCGCTCGGTTCGGTGCCGGTTTCTGGGGTGTGGGTGGGTTGTGTATTTAAGTGGCAGCAGTTTATTACACTTTCCGGTAGCAACGGCACAACGGCAATAAAGAGAAAATCATCTTTTGGGTTCTATCAGTAGAAGCTGTGCTGACGAGAATCATCTGGAGTGTAACGAGTGCTGTGATGATGAAAAGCTATCGATAAGGTAGCGCAAAGGAAGGGGCTGAAAATTCCGCAACTACCAGGCCGAGGAAGTTAAACTATTTTTGGTGTACATGAAAATTCGGAAAACACCATTTTAACTTTCAAAACCGCAAAGGAAAGGTTAAAAAAATACTGGCGTCTTCTGGAATGTAATAAAGATCTAGGAGCGGTTTCGTTTCTATGGCCGTATTTTTTCCGTGCGCTCGATGACTTTTCCTACCCTCCAACGAGGCAGTTCAAAGCCAAAACCGCAGCAAACATCAAAGCCCTCAGACGTGGTCACCCGGCAGGTCCGGAGGGATCGATTGGAGGATAAATTTGACCCGGTCACCCTTTCTACGGGTGGAAAATATTGAATTCCCACGGTACCCGGTCACCGGCCATTCTTATCGGAATGCCATCGCTAGTTTTCCCCTTCTAAAGGAAAGAACAAAACCAGGGGAAAGTTGGAACGAAAAAACTGTCGTTAATCCACGCCGCATGAAATGGACGCGTTGCGTAACGGTCGGCTTGACGAAACACGGTTCCGTTCTCGAACCGCAATGATCCCCTCCCCCCTCCTCGGTTTTTCGTTCCGGTTGACCTTTTCTTCTCGTTTTTCCCGGCACCCCTTCTTAGAGTTTCTCCCTGCCGTCCGTTCCAGTGCGTTGATTGTATGAGCTTTCGAGCGCAAGGATAAGGTCGATTGGAACCGACCAGCCTGCCGTAAACATTCCCAACCATGACTGCCTGGTCTCAGGGAAAAGTTTTCCATACGTGAACCGTCGCCTTTCCCGCATGCCCCTGCGACGTCCGCCATTCCTCAGTAGATCGAGCACGAGCGCTTTCGATTATTCGATGGAGGAGAAACTTTTACCAAACCTGCGGTGAAGCGATGGGAGTGTTTTTTGCGGAGGGAGGGTGGTGGAATGAAACAATAGAACTTTTCTATATTGGTTTTAGGGAGGGGGCGAAAAAAGGGTGGAAGAGAAAGGTACATGGCATATCGCCACAAAGTTGTTCCGGTTAACCGGCAATCTTTTCTATACCTTCCACATTTTACCAAATCTCGCAAGGGTTTTTCTCATGTTGCTTTATTTTTCTTCATATTTCTAAGAACAATAGAAGCTCCTCCGCTTCCCATCAATCGACTCCCCTTCCGTTGTGGGGGTTTTATTTTCCATTTCACCCCAGCTCCGATGGGATTTCGCCGTCCGGGCATTTTTGCTACGGGAAAACTTGCAAATCTCGCCCTCATTCCTTTCCCTCCCTTCTAAACTCTCACGACACGCATGTGAAGGGCAATATTCCACCTCCATCCGAGACGAATGGGCATTCGAACGAGGAAAATGGATTTGGGCACAGACGACACCGGAAAGCTTCGAGCACTCCGCGCCGGCGAAGACTAATGGCAGGAGCGGAAAGCAAATTACGTTGTAACATGAATCTTTGCGATGCGTATATCTTTTGCCCATCCTTGGGTCGGTTCGTGGCTCGTTATGAAAAACAAAAAGCAAAATGTTAGACTGTTCCATCGTTCCACCAGCGCCGATGCTCGTGGAGCCATTAACCTGTAGCGAAGATTGAGTATGATTTAGTTTTATTTCGCAAAGTTTAACGCAACGTGTTTTTTTTGTGATGGTGGAATGGAAAACATAAAAATGCTTTCGCGAGATGAACATCATTAGGAACGATTGGGGATTGGTGGAAAATGGAGGAGGAATTAGAACGATTTGATTTACTCCTAGTTTGTGACGGTAATGTATGTGTTCGAAAATGGTTGTGGAATGATGAAGAGGTTACTTTCATAGACACCTGATTTGTTTATTGTGATTAAGGAATAATATATGTGTATGACCTTTTAAGTTTCATTTTGTTGGCATCTGAAAGACTCATTTTTGTATGATTTATTACGATTATTTCATTTTCATGTTATTATTTTTAAAAGAATATTGGCATTGGCAAAGCACACTCGAATCCTTCGTGGAGCCCGAAAAGATGTTGATCCAACGGTGAGCTAATGAGTTTTTCAATGAATGTTAGAAAATTGGACTTTATCCATCAACAACAAAAAGGACGCTCGAAGTTCCGGCCCGAATGATCCGAAATATACAAACACTCGTGCACCGTTCATCCGGCATGTCCCGGCTGAACGGCTGTTGAACGGTTGATTGATTCAACATTCCGCTAGCGTGTCCGAGTTCGTCGATAAACAAACCGTTCGATTTCTCATTTGCTTGATCCTTCTTCCCCCCTCCAACTCAAGCCAGGCCATCTGGCAAGTGGAAAGGAATGGAAGAAGAAAAAAAGAGGTGGAAAAAAGGAACACTCCCAAAACTCCACTTCAGAGGACGGACTCTCGCAAGACGGTCGCTTTCGGCAGGATGTTTTATCCTTTCGTTTCATGTTTCTTTCTCCCAGCTCCGGTTGCGATAGGCGATAGGAAAATCCTTCGCCCCGAGCCGGCTGCACGTGCCAGCTGCGTAGTGGTGCGTTAAGTGTCCCCGGGTCATTGAAAGGATGAGCGAAGCGTCCGCCGGCTTTCGGAGGGTGTTCATATTTCATGTTTATGTGTCCTTTTCCTTTTCGCTCGTCGCCATTTTTGCGTCCGTCGTTTCAATTCGCACAAACTATCCGAGGGCCACACTTCCTCGGGCTTGGAGTGCCGGGGCTATCCGGCCCTCCTCGTGGTGGGGCACGGTTCGTATCCTTTCAAGCCGTAGGGCAAACACGTCCTCCGAAAAAACCGACGGAAGTTGTGTTCTCAAGTGTCAAACTTTTACCCGGTGGCCCGCTCCCGCTCGAGTGCCCTTATCTCTAACGACATTGTGCACAGGACATTGAGCTTATGCGCTGTGATGAGGTGAAGCTTTCGGAGGTCACCGCCATCCGCCATTGTCATTACTCCACCCCATGCCGTATTTTTTTCCGGTGAACATTAGAGGAAAAAAATAACCGGAAAAGGGAAAATGAAACATTCCCGTTGCGTTCACAGGAAGTGGTCCTCAGTTTTTGCTCTTCGTCCCGTTCGAATTGGTCAACGAAACTGGACAAGATTTTTGTTGAATTTCGTTGCTTTTTCCTATCGTTCGGTGGAGAGAAAAGAAATAATGCCTGAGCCTTACCTACGGGAGCATTTTATGTGCGTTTTTGCGCTGCCGGACCTTTCGCATCCTAACATCCATTTCGGAGGACATTTGCACCGGAGGACAAAGAGGACCAAGTCCCTGACCGATTGCAGGCCGGGTGTCCTTGTGGAAGGTCGTGCGACTTGGTTTTATCCAAACGCTTCAACTCGTGTGCCCATAGTCCAGCGACTTCAGGACCGATTGAGGAAGGAGCACGCTTGCGGTGCGGGGAAGGTTCACCGGAAAAAGGTTCTCGTTAATTGGGTGTCGTTCCATTCTCCGGGATTTTCGGGCGCTCGGTCGGTATCTTTTTTGTTCTGCTTGAAGGCGGCGCTACAGCCGTACAATCTTCCTCGTTTTGCTTTTCCTTGGAGGCTGAAAGTTTATCCCCGGCCGCCATGATGGTAGCCTAACGAAATTTGGCTGTTCCCACGCAGGAAGGTGCGTGCGAAAATTGATACTTATGGTAATTAACATTTTTTTCACGGGTTTTTCGCCTCCGGTTGTCGCTGGCGCTTGGAGTGGGTAGCAGCGCTCGTTTAGACAAATTTGCAAGCTTGGCTGCACTGTGGATGAAAATGTGCCCTATTTCCACTATCGGAATTTTTTAGTACAATTTTGGATAAATTTATTTAAAAAATTGTGGTTGTTCAAAACAAGTGAGGCATTTAAAGTTGATAAAAATAGTTAGTTTTGTGCCAAAAAGAATAAAACATTTGAAATTGTATTATACCTACAATATTAACCAGAAAAAAGAATGTCACTTAGGAAAAATTCCTTCAATAATAAAAGTGTTATTTAAAAAAGGAATCATTGTGCGTATAGCACCCCGAGAACCCATTTTGTTGTGTACCACCTCAGTACTAACGTGACAGACCAGGAAATCTTCCCGATGTAGTCATTTCCATTAACCGACATCATTCGTTTACTTCCACGAAAACTCTCCCGACCGGGCGCGGTTGGTGGTATGCTGGTTCGACGGAACGCGGACGACATTAAGGTGCAAACGGAGGAGGTGATAGGGGAAATATCATGTGACCGGAAGTTAGATAAAGTCATCCATTTCTCCGTCGCATCTGGCTCCGTTCCTTTTTTACGGCTAGCATCCGACCGCGAGTTGAAGCTCATGGTCAGGGAAAAAGGGAAGCCAAGGGTAGAAGGGCGGCCAAGAGCGAAAAACCGTCCGTGGCAGAATTTGTTTCGCGCAATGCCACGGTTAAATTATCCAATTAAATTAGAATGATAATAAAAGTTTAACTTAATTAAAGCGCGACGTCGGTGGGACCTTTCGGGGCAGGGTACGGGAGGGTAGTCACCCGACTGGCGTGTAAATCGTGCAATCAATTCTACTGCCAACCTGTCCTCCTGCCCCCTCCCGAGGGTTCCCCGATGACAATCTAATTTCCCTTTAGCGTGCTAGTTTTAATGCTATTTTCGTTTTTTCCTTCGCTTAGCTCCCCTCGATGTTTTAATTCAATCCACGGAAGCTCCGTCCGATGGCTTTGAAGTAACGAGAGTGGCGACAGCGCGAGGCTAATGTAACCCTAATTCCCGACCATCCGCAGAATCACGGTATCTTCGTGAAACGCGGGCAACTTGCGTTCCGCTTCAGTATTTGGGGTGCGTACCGAGGCTAATTTAGCGCGATTCATTTTGTCGTCGCCGTTGAGGGAGAAAACGAAAAAAGAACATCGAAAACTGCAACTGCTGACGAAGAGATTGCCTTGCGGTTGCAATTTAGGTGGGTGCAACCTTGGTGCATAGTGTGCATACTACCACGAAAACAATAAAACGCTGATTACAGACAACAAACGGAAATTCGTTCTAGGGAACGCCTAAGGTTATGCAATCGCAATCACACCTCATTCGATCGCTTATCTGCTTCGGATCGATAGATATCATCACTTTCATGATCATTTCGCCTTCGTGGAGTGCGTGTAGATGCCGATAGAAAAAAAAGGCGTCCTAGAAAGAAGACAGCATCGGACCAACTACTCGAGCTGCAAAAAAATGAATCCCATCCCTTCTAATTAAATAAGCAAAAACAATGACATAATAGCACGACAGCTGCAGACCGTCCTTATTCGCTCGCCGGACCCCATTGGATCCGTCATCGCCCATCGTCTGATGGTACCGCAAATGATGAATTTAATTAAATAATTAAACACAAAGTTGACGGGCTTTCGGCGGGTTCGGAGCTGGCGAGAGGACCGTTGGTCCCATTTTACGAGTCGCATTCTCATCGCCCACATCGACGGACATCGAACGGAACGGGCTGGTCTTTCACTGTACCGTGAAAGATCTGACGCGGCAGGGTGGCGGAGAGAGAATAGATAAAAAAGATGCGGCCACAACCACAAAAAACAACCCGCCGCCCGTCCGGGATACGGAAGAGATCCGTGCGTCGATACGCTTCTGTTCACATGATTCACTCGCCAGTTGCGTAAGCCGTCTTCTGGCGCGAAGCAAAATGAACGCTGGGACCGCAACGGTCAACGGAAGCCAGATGAGCCGCATTTATAATACGTTTTTGTTCGGGCATATTTATAAACCGCTTCGTCGGGAAAATAGACACGACGGCTGCCGTTGGAGCTGCGGAAAACTAAAAGCTGTGTTACGATGTTGCTTTGGTTGGGCATGATTTTATGAAGCGATCGTATCTGCTTAGCCGTCAGGACCGAGGAAATATTCTAGATTGTTTCATTTTTTACTCCAGATCACAGGAAAACCCACCCTTCATGAAATGTATCGTTGGTAAACCTTTGGTAGACATGTTTAATACCATAGGAAGGAAAAACAAACAAAATGTTCAAACGGAATGTTCTCTTCCCCTCACTCATTTTTGATTGACTTTTATTATTTTGTTTGTTTAAGCCTGATGTGTGATGTTCTATTGTAGTTTCTCAAGCAATACAGTGTATTTTTGTTTTAGTTCAAAAAAATTTCTATAGTCAACGTTTTGCAGACAAATGTATTTTGGTAATTTCTAAAAAAAAAATTTTCGCGTCTATTTAGGAAGTTTTTAGCAATTCACGAAAATTTTTTATCATTGGAATGTAATATTTTATCAAGAAAAAAAAATGAATCTATTGAATGCAGCGACAAGTTTTACTAAATCCAAGCGCAGGTATTGTAAATAAGAACTAAATCTGTTGGCAGCATTATTGTGCCTAGTATGATGTTTTTCCCATTCCGTTCAAATTGCATTTTGTGTTAGCTTAGGCAATCTATAAACTAATGGTAGTTCATTTCAATTACCAAAAAGTTGCTCTTTCGTCCATCAGCTCACAGCCAAAACAAATGGTTGTTTTCCCGCCCAGAAACGATCCCATAAAACCACGCGCATGAATAGTGTGTTCCATGGTCGCATTTTCCATACTCCCATTTAGGGGCCGACCCGCATCGATGTTGGATCGGGTCATTCCGGCAAAACCAATAATCACCTGCTGTGTTATTCATGCGCCGGGGCTGAACCGTAAAAGCTGAACCCAACGCCGTGCTTGGCCGAAAATCCATGCCACACGCAGCGAAGTGCCGCGTGCCATTAATATACTAAAATTATAATTTCATTTCACACCGATTTCGAACGGGGAGGGTGGAACAGGGGATGGGGCGCGAATGAGCACTCTTCAACCCACCCCGGGCCGGGTGGATGGGAGAACATTAAAGATCATGAATATCAAATACAATGCACTATCGCGCAGCTCGCATGGTGTGCCTGGGAGGAAAAAGAGTGGAAAGTGGGGGAAGGCTTGTTGGGAAAAGTGTTTCAATATTCGACTTAACTTTCCTTCCGCTCACTCGCCTCCGTTTTGTGTCTTTTTTTTATTGTTCACTGCCGCAATAGAAAAGCAAAGCAAAAACCGAACGTGACAATGGAGACAGCTGGAGTGTGAGGCAAGGAAAAATAGAAATAAAATCACCAGCTCGGAAACAAAGGGAAAGCCGCCGGATGCCGACACCAACGAGGCAGCTACGAAAAAGCGTCGGCTAATCGGGGGCTCGATTAGCATTTTGATAAGCGAGTTGCGCTTTTTTATTCGTAAAAAGAGCACCCAACGTCGTGTCACCATGGCAAACAGTTCACCGCCACCCCCAAGGACGGTTTTCTTTTTGTTTTTCATCGCTCTTGGATAAGAGGTTTCGTTTTTTATCTCCCTTTGCGGGTGAACATAAACGAAAAACCTTCGCCCTCAGATTGAGCGCCGTTCGCCTTCGGTGCCCTCGGGAAAGTGTAACAAAGTCGCGATCAGCAGTCATTCTTGTTGCCGTTTTATGATATTATCAGGCATGGACCCTCCACCGAGCGGGGTATCTTCGCTGTTCCC
>KE525092.1:81080-93699 GCA_000441895.2 Anopheles sinensis | reverse complement strand
CTTCGGCACTGGTAGGGATTAAATTAATATTACTATTAGTGACATTTTTTATATCCAATATTGTAGCTGTTTTCTAAATATTTTCTTTTTCATTTACAAAACAGTGCACAGAGCGAGATATCTATTTCAACGATTGTATTTCACGTTTGATTTATTCACTCACGGTTACTATTACATTCTTAAACCTTAATGTCACACAATGCAACTGATTTTTCCAACTTTCATCTCAAAAGGAATCCAAACAATTATTGCAGTTGCAAATGGAGAAATTTACAACACTTATAATGCTGCCTTTAATATGTGTCAATGTTAAAAAGTAGTAGGCTTACAGTAGCAACAAGAAGCTCACTTATAAACGGCGCATTTCATGAAGTTATCCTTTCTTAGGAGTTTGATGATGTAAGAAAAAGCATCCACTAAAGAAGCGCCCTCTAATTCAACTGGGTGTAATCATTATCAAGGAAGCATTCAAGCTGAGACAAGTGGTGCTTCTTTGTAGGCTATTCTGAGAACACTGACTTCCAGCATAATGGCAACCGGAATTGGAAAGCTGCCTGGGAAAGCGAGAACCCTGACTGAAAAGGTTCAATTTCTATGCTGTATCTATTATGTACATCTATCAAATGTGGAGTGATGCCGAATGGAATCCTAAATCCACTCCATAAAAGAGTGATCTAAATAATCGAATATCTCATTTTTCACCACCTTAAGCTGCAATAAAGCAAACCGTTGACCCGCACTTATCGCCAATCCAGGCTGACTGAACTTCCAAAGCAATTCCTTCTCGCATTGGGCCTTGCACGGGATGTACCCGCCCTGCACAAACGCACTTTTATCTTAAAACTTTTGCATGCTCACAAAACAAACACACGCATAAATTCACTTTATTGGGTTTTTATTTTTTCTTTCGCTTGCACCACTTTGGTTGCTTTTTCCCCTTTGGTTTTGCACTCGACGAGGAGTTTTCTACCTTCGATTTTCTTCGAGAAGAAGTTGGAAATCAGGGAGGTTCGAGGATACGACGGTGACATTTAGCACAAACCAACGCACCAAAGGCACACGGAACAGTAAAAGGCAAATCCCCTTTTCACTTGGAGCACTTGGGAAAGGATTTTCCCAGCCAGTTCAGTACCAGCAATTAACTTGCGACCCCTGCACTCCCTGGAAAGGGGATGGCTGGGAAGCATTCCCGTTTTTTGGTTTTTTTTCTTTAATTTTTCTGCTGCTGGACTAGAAACACCCAAAGAGCAAAAAAAACTCACTGAGTATGCTTGGGCCGGAGCGGAACGGAAACCAGTTCGACCAGTTCGCAACGCAGACTACACCTGACTGAAATCGATTGCGACCAATTTGTACCCTGGATGCTGCCGAATTCTGCTGATTCTGCTGCTGCTGCTGCTCGCGTTCGTGCTCCCGAGCGTGAATCTAGTGCCCGTCCGTGCGATTGGCGCGTTCGGTCCGTGCTCACAGCTCTCCGGCGAGCGAGTCGGATTTGGAGCGAAAATTTGCGTTCCTGCGAGGAACGCCGAAGGAGACGTTCCCGGTGGGAAATTTGTGTGTGTTCTGATTTTACTCAGGCAACAGACCCTCGGTTTCGTGGAGGCAGTGTACCGAGGGATAATAATCTTCTCTTCGAATCTGTTGATACTCTCACGCATTCCTTGCGCTCATCCTCGCTCCGTGTGCCAATTCTTGGAGAACGGTTCCAATGTTGTGAGCATCGTGTGGATCGGGTTAGGGTTGTGAGCCGTTACAAATCGGACAGATGGAGTAGTACACATCAAATGCATCCGGTTGATAGGATATTTGAATGAAATGGTTTTATTTTGTTGTTTATTGGTCTGTTTTAGGGCATCTTTTTTTTATAAAAATCATAATATTGACAAATAACTGTCTTTCTAAAATAAAATTAAATCTTTTTCATTTATTAGTCGAATTCATAAAATATCTGTCAATTATATATTCAACCTTCCAAAATGCATCAAAAATTTGCCAATTACATAAAATAAAAAAAAATTTGAATGTTTTTGTGCTGCAATAGTGTGTAAAAATATCAAATAAGACACTAAACAAAATTTTGAAAATTATCTTATTCTAAAATCTTAAAGTAATTTTCGCCTCCCTACATTGAAACAGTAAGTTAAAACTTCTTTAGCTGGAATCAGACATGTATCGCAAAAAGGAGGGTTTTCCTTTTTAAAAATGGAAAAAAATGCTGATTCCGATAAGCAGTCTCCACCGATGTGAGGATGCAAATTTGAACCATCATTTACATTGCCCTAAAAATACTCACTCCAGAACAATAGCACGTGCTCGTCCGACCAGCCGTCTTTATCTCGCGTGCCTTCAGCGTTATCGGTGAGCTACCACTAGTGTGAAGAGATGAACATTCCTTCTTAGTTCATAATTTCCTACTCTCGGTGGGGAGGAGTTTTCTCAGTACCGCGAGGAAAACGTATCACTATGGGACCTAGCAGCTCACGAATGAATTCGGTACGCGTTACTTAGGAACTCATTTGTTTTCTCACGCAAAAATGTAAAACAAATGAAAGGGAGCGTATGGGATGAAGTGAGAGAGACCTAGAAAGGACGGTAGGAAAAAAACGCCATCTAAGGATTCGAAAGGGGCGCACTTGAACCACTAGAAATCACGGCACAATCGCTCCGGTACGGCTATCGACATTGCGTGACGTAATGGCGTGGGAATTGTACGGTGTTTCTCACGGCTGAGTGGATGAGCCAGTGAGATGTGTTCATGTCGTGCCAGCGAGCGAGAAAGGTGAGCCACAGTTAGTTCACGCCCGGTTGAACCTCGATCCCCATGGAGACGCCTGGTGGTTGTTGTTTTTTATGAGCGTTTGGATTTTTGTTTCTTTTGGGGCTTGGTTTCGGAACGATGCTTCCCCGTGCGGAGCACATTCGAACGAGATGAGAATGTACGATGGGGAGGCTGTTTGCTCGGGATGCCTGAGCGCAGGACATCAATTCTCTAACGTTTATTACCATTTACTTCAGCAGCAAATCCCGTGCTTATGGCTTTATTCTTCCGCGCCCGAGTGTGCACCCCCCCCCCCCCCTCCTCTAGGGTTGGGAAAACGGGAGCTGAATTAAGGAAACGATATCGTCAGCAGGGCAGAGATTTGTTTCGGGCCTGTTCCCACGTGAAGAAAAAGTAAAAAATACGGCTCAAGCGCTTTGCCTGGCGCGAATGACGATGGTGATGATGATGATGATGGTTGGCTTCATTTCGTCTACGTTCAATTTGGTTGTCGGCAGTGTGGAAGAATGAGCCATTCGAACGAATTGATACGATTATGGGGCCAGCTTCAACCGCTTCACAGTCACAGGGCTACGAGTCCATGTGTGTGTGTGGCCTAAATTGAGAGATTTAAATGCAGCAGTAACACTGGGCTGCTCCCGGCGGAAATGGAAGCTCGACCGGCGGGAACCGACCGCACAATGAAGAGGACTGCTTAGCATTAGCATAATTTCGCACATATTAGCCCCGAAACGCGACCAATTTTCCCTGGGCCCCGTTGGCAGGCTTTCTGTTCGATCGGTCCCAGCTGACGATGTTGATTTATTTTGTAAATAAACAAACTACCGGCGCTCGATTGGGGGAAGGGAAAAGAAAACATCATCCTCCCGTCTCCCGTCAACTAGTTTGTTCAGTTGTCCTCAGCGTAACGTCCAGCTTGTGTTTTCCCGAGGGTGCTCAAAACCCGCCCTGCAAACCCGTGTCACCATAAAGGGCCCTCTGTTCCCCCAAACTGGACGGCGGTTGTCGGCAGCTCGACGACCATTCGTCAGTGATTTATTGTTCAGCAGAAGGGAGATTTCCTATGCTCCGACCGCACGAAGGCCTTTTTGGATAGTTTGCATAATTTGCGAACAGCGTTATCAGATCCGGGAACACTGGGACCATTCTCGGTAAGTACGCCACCCGGTTAATGAAGCAATTCTTACTCGATTCGCCGAACCGATTATAATCGGGTCAAAAGGCAACGCGATTTCAGAGGCAAGCAGGGACAACCGCAATATTCCAAGGGTCCCTTAGGGCAAACGGTGATGACAGTGATGAATGAAATGGATTGCTAACGCCAAAGTGTGTTGCTCGCAGTAGTTGGAAAGAAGAAGAATATCGTTATAACTTTGCCATCTTTCACCATTACCTAAAGCTATCCTCTTATTTTGTATAATAAACTATCGGGAAATAAACTACACAATTAAATCATCTACACACAGGCTAATTAGCCTGGTGATAGTTGAAAAATCAAAACGACAAAATATTTAAAGGCAAATGATGATGATGATCAATTTGAAATTTTAAATTCATTTTAAACAGTATGACAAAAACATTAGAGTTTATTTCGAAATTGTTTTATTGACATTTTTAATAAATTAAACCTTATGGTTAATTAAATCGACAACATTGGCTATCAAACACTCTCTTGGGAACGATAAAATTAGTTAAAAAATTAACTTCCATCCAGCATGCTTTCACTAAAAGTTATGTTTTTGAACAGGTTACAATTTACTTTATTTATATTCAGGGTTCGAATACGATTTCTTTTATTAAAAGTTGTAACCAAAACCATCGCTACTTTTTACATTTTAGACGGCGCATCATTTCGGGAAATTTCTTGTTTGTGATGAAGCATAATTTAGGATCAACTTTTTGCGATAAATGATGTTTTATCTTAATTTTAACCAACCGGCCAAAGGTTTTAACACTTGAACGCAATTCGAGCAAGTGCGCTATAACAACATCTACATGAGACACAAGCGCACTTTGTAACGAGGACGTGGAAGAAGTAAATCCGATTTATTAAAACGGGAAAACTTGCCCAACCAGGGGTCTAGCAGCAAGCAGAGAAAAGAAATGATCTGCGGTCGGGGGACACATGCTCCTGGCGCGTAAAATGTAACTAATTGTGCGATGCTGTCGGGACAAGGGCGTCATTTGTCTTGTGGACTTCCTGGTTCACTAGCATGATGATGGTGATGATGATGATGGAAAACATTAATCATTTTGAGTGATGAATTCTGTATGCGCTGCAGCGGGGCTTGGATGCCAATTTTTCCACTAACTAACGATCAACGGTGCATTGCGGGAGAGAGCGAAGGTTTTGCGAAACTTGTTCGTTGATTTTTGTTTCGATTCGAATAACGATTTTACTGTCCGTTTGATAGCAATTTTACTGATCTTTCACCCTTTTTACAGCTAGCCAGTAAAAATACAGTTTGGGAATATTGCAACATTTTTGAAAAGTCCTATTAAGATGCACATATCTGTTACACACTTATTTGATTCATGATTCAACTTATTTTGAAAATAAAATATGAGCTCGTTCAAATATAAGGAAGTTGATTGAATTTGATCCGTTATATGCGCCGTTATATCTTCAGGAAACAGTTCGCAGACAGTAATGTCATAGTCAAGCTTAACATTTTCTTGAATCCATAAACCGAGACAGAGCTAAAAGTAGACGGACACTTTTTACCGTCTCGATAGTGCTCTGCCCTGATTGGTCTGCACAAACAAGCATCCGCCACAAAACATCAAGGGAAATGGGTTTCACGGGAAGGCAAAGAATGGATGCTAACAAAACACGCATCATCGATTGAAGCGGTGCAAAGGAGCAAAACAATAACAGGAACTGGCAGGCGTGGCACTTCCTTAATTCGATGCAAAAATGAAGGGGCACCAACACCAGGGACAGGCAGAAAGGGAAGTCGAGACTTACCGTCAACCGACGTGGATGTGGATTTTATTTTCATCTTGTTCATTTTTCCTTACTGCGGTGGTGTCCCACATTTCCTTTGCTAGTCCGCTCGAATGGTACAAATTAGGAGTCAGAGTCTGCAGCTTGGGCTATGGTTAAATTAAGCCGAATAAGCTCTAGCGTTCGGAAACAGAGCGCGAACGGTGGGAAAAAAGCGAGCATCAATCTGAAACCGGGCAAGGATACGCCTCGCGCGGGATGAGATGCTTCTCCGTCGTCGTCGGCGACGTCATAATGGAGCAAGCGGCATAAAAAATAATTGAGATTGATTATGTACTTCCCGGTGGCGTTTGTGAGACGCGCCGAACGATGGATCCTTCCCCGGCATTGTCCTTTAGGACACTTGGAGGTGGGGTGTATCTTTTTTCTGTGCAGCTTTTTTCCGAGGTGGAACGTAAACTGATGCACATGATGAAGAACAACATGTATCTTTCCAAAGAAGCGTTGAGCGAGGGAAGAAGTAAGGGTGGGTGAAATGCTGGGACAAAATGGTGCAGGCTCGGGCGTGGACTTGGTTACTTTTTTCTCTTACCGTAAGGAGCTGTCCGTATAGTAGAGAACTTGTTTTTCCACTTCCTTCCTTCGTTCCTTCCTTCCTTCCTTACTTCCCGTTAGGCCGTCCTACACACTTAGCTTTCTTCTTTGTGTTCCGTGTGCTCTCAGAGTTTTTCCCTCCCAACCGGTGCCAGCATAAAGAATCTTACGCCCTTTCATTTCCACTTGTCTACGAGCCACTTCCGGTATGGCCGCGCCGTTCCCAAGCGACGGTGCATTTTTCACCAGCGACATACAAGCGAGAACGCGTTCTGCAAAACCGCACCGACACACAAGTTATGGAATCGAGTGGGTTGGAACACGGAATCGGTAAGCGCGGAGTGCAAAAAAAAAAGAAAATGAAAGCCAAAAGAAAACGATACATCTCAGCCGAGCAAAACTTCCACCATCGCTGATATGTTTATCTTCTATGCTGCACTGCCTTTTCTTTCGTTTCCGTCAGAACGATTTTCCTCCAGCACGGTTGGGAAGAGCCCGGTTTGCGAGGTTAATGTAGAGCCCCGAGTAACGAAACAGCGGGACACACAGGGAGTTCTCGTTGGTTTTGTGAATAGTAGTGAAGGAAAACCCTCTGCATCGGAACGCCATTACAAGCTGCATACATCCAACCACTCCCACGGGAGGGTGAATGCAGTTTGCGAATGAGAAACTTTTAGCCCCTTGTCTGCGACGAGTTGCGCTTGCGGTTTTCCACCAAACTGCAGCACACGTCGGGAGGGCGGGCGGGCGGGCGAGTGAAAAATATTTTCATAATAGAAATAATACCATCTTCCCACTTCGTTGGACGTACGTATGTGCACTAACGAGGTGAAGATGTTGAGATACGAGCTAAAGAAAATAATCAAACGGGGCAAAGGCAATGGAAAACTCACATCCCATGGGCATCTCTGTGCGGCGTTGGAAATGTGTGGCAAAAGGAGGATTAAGCTGTTCTCCGCGCGGGTTCAAGCGGAAATGTTCATTGGGAACAAGTACTGAACGGGAATGTTGTTACATTTATTTGTTTTCTAGAGGTTTGAAAGGGGATTATTTATATGGCATTATGAAGGCAAATAACTCTTTTTCGAATCACATAACCAGTAATTGTTAAAAAAAGAAAGTTTGAATTGTGTCAAATCTGAATGTTTAATTTAATTTTTAAGGCCGTCATAATGAATTCAAATGCACACTTGTTCAATGGAAATTGTTAAACACATTTACGAGGAAAAACCGGTTCTCAGGAGGACGAATGATCAAGATTGTTCAAAGTCTCTATGATTAAAAGAAAAACAACATTGGAAAAGCCTTATGTGCATAACTGGAAGCACGATATGACGAAAACTGACTCAACTTGTGCAGGACGTTCTTAGAGAATCTTGTGTCACAATGTCTACCATCGCCAACGATATTTACTTTAGTGTGAATTTATTTCATATGTAATTTATTTAAAAATTGTCTTTAAAATGGATTTCTTGCTCTCCACGAACAAGAAATATTATGAAGAGAAATCACATTACTCCACAAACGTCACTGATCGAACGTATTGTACAAAGTTAATCTCTCAAAGCCCGATTGATTGTTCCAAGTTGAGCGCCTATAAGGCATTAGTTTAACAAAACTCAAAGCCCGTCGTGCAAATGCTCAATAAAGTTGGATGTAATCGGATTGGCTTCTGCTCCCGAGAATCAATGAAATCAATTGTCCGACAAGTGATGCATACACACACACACAGACATACCAACATATGCATCCATTTACTCTACGCTCCGTCCCAGGGTGGATCGCCATTCGATAAATGCCATTGATGCGAAGGTAAGTTCCAGTGGAAATTCATCGCATTGCATTCAATCCGTTCCAGCGCTCCACAATATACTAGATGGACACACTAACACACACACACACACACACTCACTTAAACCCCATCGATCAGCTCGCTTCGGTCAGGTCAACCGATGTCAAGAGGTCGTTGACTTTTGATGCAAGCTCGGTGGATCAGCTTTCCTTTCCCGGTGGTCAAACAGTTTGGATTGTGTTCTATAAATAACATCGTCTCCTATTACCGGCAGTTAACAAGCACACGATAGTTTATAACGTATGATATTGTATTTTTTATTGTATTATTTCCCTTTTAAAAAACGTTTTGGATAGAAATACGTTGAACACTTCCCGAAGGCAATGCTGTAGGATTTCTTTCTTTCATTTTTGTATGCTTTGCATTAATTTAATATTACAAGAAATAGTTAATTCCTTTATCAGGGAAATAGAGAAATACTGAACAATGTCAACGGTACACTCACCCGGTCGGTTTGCTTTTGGTCAAACGACATCCACCGTGCGTACCATAAACCATCAAAGGTCAAAGTTGAACACGAAGACGCCCCACAACTAGCGCTGGTGAAAGGTTTATGGACTCAGACGCTGGGGAAACCAACTCGATCCGTGAGGAACGGAGCATCACATCCCTAGTCGGATTACACACATCTCACAACGTCCGTGCAGCACAAGGCCCAACAACGTGCGCCGGACGTTTCAATGGCGCAGCAAATGAATTGTATCGCAGCAAACCGTTTCCGGCGAGCGGCGTTTTGCGAAAACCCGGGTGTGGTTCAGCATCAAAAGCGGATCGTGGTCCATCCCCCTGGTCAGCTTGGAAACTGTGTGTGTCTGTTTGCGTTTCTGTGTGCTTTTCCCTCGGATCGTTTGCTGCGAGTGCTTTCCCCGGAATGTCTAGAATGAAAATGTCAGGCAAAACAAACGTTTATTTTCTTCTCACAGAAGAAAACGTATTACATCTAAGTACTTCTCCGAACCATCGGAGTCCATCTTTGGGCCGGTTGAAGAACGCTGTTTGCACGCGTGCACGCTTAAGTTCGAAGGATGTTCGTACATGACGGGCGATTAAAATGGTTTTCGCTGGACGCTTGGTAACGCTTCAACGTTTGCTCAACGGAGAACGAATCGAACGATGGTTCAACACACCAACGAGTGGGAACGGATTGTTCACAATAGAATATTTTAAGAAAACTCCGATCAGCTACTGCTACATGAACGGCAGATGCATCTTTTATTGTACCGAATCAATTTCGAATAATTTCACAATGTTTCGAGCAAACTTTTCCCGATGATGTGCCTTTCATTTTGTGCCACTTTTTAGTGCCTTTTCCTTGTCCCTTGTTTGGTGGTAAACAAAAATAAACTTTCATATAACTCTCGCTTGCGTAGCTATTTTACCGCTTACCTGTCCAAACTACTCGAAGTCGTACGGCGGATCTCCCGATAATTCTTACATAATTATCACCAAAAAATTTGTTTCATTCTTGTTAAGTTTATGCCTTGTGGATCTCGCAATTTGCCTTCTACAGTTAGTGACTTCTTACTGGTCGAACAATTTGGGCGATATGCATTATTTCGATGGAATTTTGACAGCATAAAATACCTACGGCTATGAACAGTTCACAAAATGGTTAGCAGAACTGCGAAACAGAATTCCTACTGATAAAGGTCTTCATTGGGTTGCATTGCGAGCCATTGCTGATGTACTCAAGTTTGTTGCTCCCTAATGCTTGTTTACTTCGCGCCGTGTGTCTTTTTCGTAGTCTATTTCCTAACATCACCATCACCATCTGTTTAGAGACATTAATAAGACATAAGTTAGCACAAACAAAAATTGAAAGTACAACATACTACTGTTAGGCAACAGCTAAGTCACCGTGCAGTCTAGGACATTGTCGTTCGGGTACCACGTTCCTCGCACGTTATTGTGATGCTTATTCAAAACCCTACCAATTGTCTACGTTGCTCACATCTTACGGATGCAGAAATGTCCTCCACCCCCTTCGGCTGGATGAAGACTCTACGAGAGAGAAGTATTGCTAGGGAGTGCGAGCTTTAATCCGGAAACAAAACAAACAAACAAAATACACCTCTCTTTTTCCCCTCCACCTTTGTTGTGATGTTGAATGTTGTTGTAACCGCGGTGAACAACTTAAACCCTATCGCTAGTAAATGTACCCTTCACCGGGTGAAGAAAATTATTTGTACGCTTGTGACGAAGAACGAAACGAACTACCGATACTACCGAAAGCTTCAGCGCCCTATTCCGCAGACATATGCCACCAAAAGAGGCTGTTGATGTTGCATAGCACTAAGAAAGCACCGCCGTTTGCGCCTACGCCTCACCGGCACAGAAATGGTCCCATTAGCACCGTCGTTTTGGATGGGGTGAGAAAGGAAAGCCCGGAAACGGACTCTAAATTATCATGACAATCCAATGGTGGGGTCTTGAATTTCAATTCCAATAGCCAACCATAAAACGAAGCATCGCCCAACACACATGGTCAGCGGCGCAGGTACCCTCGTGGCCTCGGGAAGGTGTGGGGTGTGGGTTGGGAAGGTTATTTGATGCCAGTTCACGGAACGATAAAGTGTAATTTACACTCTCGACATCGGTGGCCCGCCGACCTCGTCGATGTTCCCGCCTGCCAGCTGTCACGTCCATCAGCCGGGCTGCGGTTCCGTTCGGCAGGGTCGACGATAAACTGTGATGACCATCGGTTACTCGTTCCCGCCGGTTCGGAGGTTCATCCCAGCACAGACCGAACTCTCCCGCTCTCGTGACCACAGGCGGTTCAAAAGTGCTGGCGATAAAGCGTCATAAAAGCGTACGAAGGGTGCCCCACGGATAGGTCCTAGTTCTGTAGTCGGGAAAGAGTAAACGAAGATCCAATCGAATGACCGACCGAGGGAGGGTTTCTTTTTATGAGTTTCAGAAACACGGTTACCCTGCGGAAGCTGTACGGTAGCCGTGTCGTAAAAGTAAAGGTTTTTGTGATCTCCGTGTCCGTGATTGGAGCCTAGGAATGTTGGCCGAAGGTTTTGGACACGCTTTGGAGCGCAAGGCTAGAATAACGGTTCAACGGAACGATCGAATCCCGCTTATATTGTGCGCTTCTAGGCCTTTTTTGGGGGAACGAAATGAAGGAAAAATCTAGTACCTCTGTAATGTCTACTTAAACCATAAATGGAACAGAACGCTGCTGTCCAGATAACAAATAATCGTGGCAAAGAGAGCGTATTCTTATGTTCCCACCTAAGGCGGGACCATTCTAGACCGGTGGCTTATCCTTTCTGTGTGTCTGAAGCGGACGCGTTCGGTTTCGCTAGCATTTGCCGGTTTACTGTGAGGGCTGCTGTTGCTGCTGCTGCTGGTGCTGTGACTGCCTCCTGCAGGCATTGTTCTTCGACAGGTCCGACTCGGAGTTCTTCAGCTCCATCGCCAGCTTGTAGCCCAGCTCCGGACGTCGATCGCGCCCCTCGACCATGGCTTTGACCTGCGTGAAAACGGGAACAGGAGAAAGGAGCAAAGAAAGAAATGGGGTCCCAAAATTAATCTCCACCGGTCGAAGTAATGCGAGATTTACACGGCACCCGGGATAAGTGATTGGAATTGATTTTCGGCCGGGTTGAACGGGTCAGTTTGATGAGACGTTTTTCGTTCGACTTCGACAGAGCCCAGACTCTCTGGTGACTCGCAGTCGAACCGAGCGTATTTACTAAAAAAAACCCGAACTTGGAGTGGTTGTCCCGTGGGGGAGTTTGGTAATTTACTTGAGTGCTGTCCGGCTTTCCCTTGCACCATTTACCGCCCCCTTTATGTCTCACGGAGCTAAGTAATTAATTTGCCTTTCATTCGCCAATGTACCCATCGGAAAACCGTTTCGTCCAACCGACTTTCCCGCTGTGTCGCCCCGAGCTACCCACCTCACGGGATGAAACGATGACGCCATTGCTCGAAATCACCGTCTGCTTGGTGCTCTCGATGTCGTTCAGATCGACCCCCCGGCAGCAGTCATCGATCAGTATCGTCCGATAGCCGGCAGATAGTGCATCGATGGCGGTTGCACCTGCGAATGAGGGAAAAAGAATCGTACAGGAAAAAAAGGGTAAATAAAAGCACTGGCCGAACGAACGGTAAAGCGACACCGAATGTGTCTAGCAACCCACACACTTTACAGCATTCAACACAAATTCGAGTTTCGCCTGCGCACTTTCTATTAGTAGATTAATTTGGTTGATATTTATTTGTTTACTGACGCGGATCGGATTGTTTATAGCCAGGGTCAAAGGCTTCTGCACTGTTGCGATAGTTGGCTCATGCTTGTTTTTCAATCATCTCTATTACATCGCACAATTTAACAAAACAACTGTAGGATGGCTATCAAAGAGGATCAGGTGTTTCGATTTACGTTTTCGATTTACGATTTACGCCCTACATATGCATTATACCTACGCGCTTCATT
>KE525092.1:53370-68205 GCA_000441895.2 Anopheles sinensis | reverse complement strand
ATGTAGCCGTCCTCGTTCTTGTCGAAAACGGACGAACATCTGCTCCAGCCGGTCCGATGGCACCACATAGATGTGACCTTTATCGTTGCGAAACAGCGCCCGGCAGATCAGTGTAAATTCGTTCAGTGACAGCCGATCGTCTCTGCGGAAAGGGAGGAATAGCATACCATGGATCGGGATGAGAAGAAAGTTGTTAAATGAATTCGCGACACCAAATAAACTGCGGAGGTTAAGGTTAATCTGCGTGTACGAAAAACAAAAATCTGCGAAAAAAGAAAAACATTTTAATTCACATGAAAATGATACCCCACCAATTCGGTATCCAACACAGGAAACGTTTTTGGATCGTGTGTTTTCTCCTATCTTCACTCATTCGCGCCAATCGATATAACGAAAAAGTTAGACCTTCGTCCCCCCGAAACGACCTCTCACAAGCTCGGAATTCGGAAACTTTAAAACGCGCACGTGTCAGTTTATGGAATGGGGCGTGCCCTCGCCTGTCCATGACGTAGCAATCAAGGCCAGTACGGGGCCTCGAACGGTAAACTTTCTCCTTCCCATAAGAACAACCAACAACCCCGCCACCAACTCACAGCAGACAGAGCGCTTTAAGGACTTTTTTTTTGCGAAAAAAGATACAACCTCGCTCATCATTTACCCAGTGACGTAAATTGAGCGATGTTAATTAAATAAATCAATACCGCAAGCAGCAGCTTTGGGGAGCTTTCGGATAGAGGGGATTTTTTTTCCATTTGACTCACGATACGAACATCAAACACATGTGGTTCAATAATGCCAAGGATCGGAAAACATCAAAACATCAACCATAAACTAAAAGTAGATATCCAACTCGGCAGATTTATCTGATTGACGTCCATCGATGATTTCCCATGACTGGTATTATTTTCCAAGACACAGGCTTATTTTTATATCACTGAATTTTTCACGCCCCATGTTACACCATCGGGTTCCATCTTTGACCAGCCTTGATTCCGTCAAGCATAACTGACTTGCAACACTCTGCCTGGCATGTCTGATTGTGAATTTCCTCTGGAGGTAACGTTAGTCTTCCGAAAGTCTATTTTATTTCGCACCATGAATATTTCAACTTTATAACTTTATTAGTGTCAGTTTCAGGGCGTCATCGGCTTTTCTGCGTTGGGTGAAAGTTTTTTTGCTTTGTTCGTTGTCTTGGATTTTCTTTTTCAAATTGTATCCTACTTTTTATTATTTTGCCTTTCTTCAGCCTGAGTGACGAAAGCCATTTCGGTGAAAATTTGCTGGAAATCGGGAACCCATCGATGCCACCGATGGTGCAATGGTCTGGAGTTGGTAATAATGATTCACACCATTCTCGACTAAGCCAATCCCGAGGGCCGGAAAAAAGCTTCGTTCCGCAATCGCAGATCCCGTTCCGATGCGCGGATTGCGTTTTCTCCTCCTTGTTTGTATTTCCCTTGCCACCTCGCCGGCGCACGCAATTTATGGGTTTAATTTGCATACTTTTACGCTCCACAACAATCGACACCGATTACCAACACCAAAAGCGGGACTAACCTTTCTCTTTCTCTCTTAGTCTCTCTCTATTTCTGGCTTATGGTGACATTTAAGTGTGCGTGGCAACCCACAGACAATGGCTAAGGTAAAAATCCTACAGTATTTTTTTACTTTTCTCTTCTACAGGAACGGTCGAGGTTCGGTTCAATGATCAACTTTATGCTGATCAGCGAAGAGTATTTATAAACATTTGTTTACCCACAACAAGACCAACGAGAAGAAACCCATTTGAAACGTTCGAGTTGTTGGAAAACTTTTCTCCCTACTATTTTCTTCTTGGACTTATTGCGCTTCACTTTGTACTCATTGTCAAGTAATTGGGGTATTATGCATACTTTATACTTAGATAGAAACAGAAAATTGACTGTATCAGCTCCACAGGCCAAAGTGATTTTAAATTAAGTATAACTCGTATCTAAATAAGGCAAACAAACTCCACTTGGAAACTTCTGTTCTGCGAGAATTTAACCTCTACCAAGAGAGTTTCAAAAAGCATGGTTATATAACCCGAAGAACCATTATGCCTTCGTCGGAAGATATGATGCTACAGAAATCAAATTGCAGCCTTTCGAAACACAGATTTGTGCCACAGATTATTGCTCAATTATCAAAGTTCAAACTCGTATAAATCTTGGCGGGCGCGCACCCCAATGCCGCTGCCATTTGCATGTTTGGCACAAATTTAAAACTATTGCCTTACAGCGGTCTCCCGGCTTTCCTACCGACATTGTGCTATTTTCCATCATAATTCATCCGGTTCCATTCGTTTCTCGCACATTTTGTCGTGCGCGTCCCCGCGGCTTGAGTGCTGAGGAAGTCAATTTGATGAAAACCACCAAAGAGGGGGACGGAGGAGTCACAGTGGAAAATTGAACCTACCAGCCGCACCCTCCGCAAGCGTCTAACGTCACCGAACGTCCCGCCGAATGCCGTCGGAAAAGGCTCGGGAAGCGGAAAACACGCAGAAATGGGGACTCGATATCGTGTCGGAACGACGATTAGTTGTTTGCCGTTCGGCAACCATTTTTCTTCCCTTTCGCTGACATGGCCCCCCTCCGTTGTGCCCTTTTCCGACCCGCTCAATGGTTCCGCTTCCATTAGCTTTTGCCACCTCGCCAGTATTCCCATGACGTAGGCATTTGTTTTGTGCGAGCGGTTGACAACGCTGGAAAAGTTTACGCTTCCCTTTTCTCTATCGAGCTTCATTTTCAACCCTCCATTTTCCAACAGTTGCCACAGTCAATCGTCTATCGATATCCTGTAGCGTTATCTTGTTCTTCTAGCGCCGTTTTTCTTTGGTACGAACAATATAAATCTCCCTCCATTTTTGAGTTCACACTCCGATGTTATGGGCGATCTGATGGTTTTTATTGGCCGAATGTCATTTTTACTCAAAATGTGGCTATACATTTAGGAAATGTAAACTCATAGCAATTCGAATACGCAATGTAGTCGAATAAAGGCGTGCTAATGGAGGCGCATGGTGGTTTATAATGGAGGCGCCTGGTTGTTTATAATGGAGGCGCCTGGTGGTTTACGAACAAAAGGGTTCCCGTATATTCTGTTCCTCAAGGGGAACGTAATTGTAGTTGTAACAGATATATTATACATCAGCACACAAGCACAAGTACCGTTTACAATTTAAAGCGTTTCATCTTGTCTAGTGGACTCATTTATGGGTTAAGGAATGAAACTTATTCTCAAGTTTTACATCGCCACTTTGGGTTCCGTCGAGCAAAGAAAACAACCACCCGTTTATCATCCCTAGTCATGAGAGAAAAATGATGCCTCATTTATAAAACAGCACCACGCCATTCCTTTCTGTAGCCTGCTTTTCGTCTTGTGCATTGTCAGCTGAAGTGAAAAGTTTAATTGCATCGTGCACCATGTGGCCGATCGTGGAGGAAACCCGAGGAAACCCGTTTTCCCCAGTGCAAAGGAAGAAGCTGGCAAAAGTGCACCAGCTGCATTCAAGAGCGAGCAGCATGAATTACTGCTGCTCGCCTGTCCGACACGCTTGTACGACGATGGGCTTAAGCAGTTGTGTTTAACAAAAGACATCGGCCGAGGGAAAAGTATCAAATTTAATGACCATTTTTGAAGGCAATTATGAACTACGTGAATGAGCTCTCAAAGAGTACTTAGTTAGGCTAGTTTTTTGTTTTGTTCTGATAGCTGTGTCAATTGCAATGGAAAACCCTCAACCTGCCAGCCAAACGAAGGATAAACATGCACATTGATACCTACAAAGAATGAAACAAAATTCTAATTGACGTCATCAGCTTGTCGGGCAGCGTACATTTTTCAGTGACGTCAATCCCAATAGGGTTGATAGGAAACACACGATAACCAAACACCACCGACCTCACAACCCCTTAACACGCAACAACGCCCGGCAGCGTCGATCAATTCATTTTCATCAAAATATCATCATCTGCACCATCATCTTCATTGTTCCCCAAGAATAGCTCGTCAACTATCACTAATTACTTTCGAATTCGCCACCCCCGAAGGCCGTCCGCCCTACCATCCCTTCTATTTCAGACCCCCGGTCAAAATCTTACCGGTATCGATCGCAACGGAAATGACATCTCATGTTTGCCCCGGACATACCTATTCATTCGATCCATGATTAACACGAGGCAACTGTTTCCGTTCGCCTCGGGTTGGATACGTGGAGCATAATGTACGCTTTTGGCACTCGGGTTTCCTTTCAGTGGATCGGATTATTGTCCCGGGCATGACAACGGAACAAATGGCCAAAATTGAATGATGAAACACAGGGTAGTGTTGGGTCAATTTAACGGCTTAATTCAATTTGTGGAGCAGGAAACTATACATCTCTTTAATGTTGGTACTCTGTATGAGGGAACAGTACTTTAAAGATATGAAATTCAGGTCCATTTCTTGCGACAAACCTCATAAACTAGCATCGAATAATGTCAAAAAGAAACATAAAGCGACAATTTATATATGCAGAATAAATCAAATCATATCAAATTGAAACAGTTCTGCCCATTCAACGTTGTTTAGCACCCATTTGTCTGGTAATTATGCGAACTTGAAACTAACCATCCACTCAAAACTATTCCTCCCCTCCTCTGGACTAACATGAACGAACAGGGCAGGAAACGGGACCGCCATAAATTCATTTCACCCGCTCGGTAACATTTAAATGGCACTTTGTCACTGACAGCACCGGCTCGTGCGTCCTGTTCGGTTACAACAATTTACATGCCACGTACCGGGGCCGCCGGTCTCGTACCGTGAAAACCCCGTTTATGAGTGATTTATGCTATCGCGTCGCGGGCTCCGAAAAACTATTTCCGTCTGCGCGTTCCCGTGATCGTGCTCCCACGTGTGTCCCGTGTCCCTTTCGGTTGATCCGCGCCCGAGCAAGCGGCGTTTTCTCCCAGCGTGTCACAAAACTCCTGCACCCGAACCGAGATAAACAGCTCCGATAAGAAGCGACCGCTTATAATGGCCGTATATGGCCGCTCAAAGTATACACACAGACACACACATTTTGCATGTTTATCCGCTCCACCGATCGGACGACGATCTGGCGGACGATCCACAAATGACGGATGGGATTGGAAAGCGTCTGGCGCATAAATAACTGCAGATAATCCCCGGGGCTTGCGGTTCCATTCGTACCATTAGATAACCAAGGCAGTAACGGGTGCTTCAAAAGCACAAAACTCCCGAGCGAATAAACATAATGTCGCTGTAAAACAACGCCGGGATTTTGCCCATCACCATCATAATCATCATAAGCAGTGAAAGAAAAGGTCCGGCAGCAGCAAAAACCCCCAATAAATTGTTACTCCTAGTCCAGTCTCGGATGGTCCTTTTGATGGCGATCATATATCAGTGCAAAGAGCGTGTTGTGCCGCAAACCGAAAATACAACAAATAAAAACGACCATCCAACGTAACCTTTTTCGGTCGTGTAAACGAATTTTGCAAACACTCGAGTTGTGAAACGAACGACAAGGATATGGGATACTATTTTTAGCATCCATCGCCCCTCACCCGGTCAGCTTTTCTATGGAAATAAATGAAAACAATTGATGCACACCGATGAAAACTAATAGCGGTATCATAACAGCAAATGAGAAAATATAACTCGATTCCGATTCATTTAATTTGTTGCTCTAGGGTACGGAAACATGTAGACGAAAAAAAGAACTGTACTGAACCCCCCGAACGAATGGCCTGTGGATTTCTGGATCGTTTATTTCTTTTTTTGTTAGTCTTGCTTCTAGCCATGAATAAATTATCTAGATTACGTTCGATACGTCCCGGGCACATCAAGCCACGCATCTATCTATAGCCGCACATCCTTCCGCTCTACTGCTATCGGTTTATTTATTTGATCTGATCACCGCCACGAGCTGACGAATGGTTTGCAATAACCTTTGACTGCCGAATGAAGCGAATAAAAAAAGCGAACGAAAAATATTCTTGATAAAAATCAGGTGTTTCCTCATTCCCCAGTAACCGACAGCTACACCGATTCACACACAGAAAAGGTGCAAAAAAGGAAACCAGGATCGTTTTGGGATGGTTGCCATTTTTAGATTCTCCTCGACACCAGGTAACGCGCCTTTACCAAGATCCCCTTTCGTGTTGGGGATTTGGCAAGAGTGATAGAATCCTGGCCACATACACCAACTCACACACACACACACACACAGTACGCAGGCATATCCGGAAAGTGTTCGAACTCCTAACGAAACCCCAAAATGGGAGCTATGAAAATTTATCAACCGACCACCTCTTTCGGCATGGCGGTGGCTCTGAACCCGTTCGGAACTGTGGTTGACGTCGAAAGATGAATAAATAGAACCCCTAGTCTGGCGCACGGCTGAACACATGTGTGGTTGTATGTTTTTGGGTGTTTCAGAAGGCAAAAATAAATTACACCGGATATCCGGAAATGTTTTTTCCTTCCTTCCTTCCTTCCTTTTTTTCCTTCCTACTATCTTACCCAAAAAAGAACGGTACACTCCATTGCCTGTGGTTGATCGATTTGCAATTTTTGAGAGCGCGTGTGTAGGCACACATACACCGTACGTAGTAGTTGCAATTCGGTGTTGTACACGTACGTTTTAAGGGCACCGCAAGGGTAGAAAAAAAGGTTAAAGGTTATAGGTTTCGAGCGGGCATCCGACCTCAACCGAAAGGTCCCTAATATTTGCATCCAATGTTTTCCCGGAGTGTACAAAAGGAAGGCAAGTTTTCAATTGAAATATTTTCAATTTATTCTTCCCGTGTGTTACATCGGACATCACATGGGAGTTAATATTGAAAACAACATCTTTGTTTAGTCTTATCGATTTCAGCTCGGTGCATTTTCGAATTATCGATCAATCTAGTGAGAAAATAATAGTTTACTAAAACGATTGACGGAGGTAAGCTCATTAAATTTTTTATGATAGAATAAATTAAAGGAAATAGAGCGCCTGACATGATACACTCTACAATAAAAGGGTTATAAGTTTCGCCGATGAACGAAGATGATTATTTTAGCAGAAAGTTCCTTTGTTTCAGGAAAATTAGTTTCGCACTACTGTTGCGCCATGACATACCTGATGGCTTGATGTTGGTTTTGACGTGTGCTAGTACCGTACCGGGGGCGATATATGCTGTCACGTTGATACACGTATGCACGCGCAATATCTACTTTCCCAGTTTTCAATTCAACTTCGCATAGTTGAAGCTCGGTGTGGATGACGAGCTGCAATTTTGGCACCGAGCGCGGGCCAAAACAATGGTGACACCATAACTCTACGGTTCACCAGACGCCTATGAAAACGGTGCATGTATATGTGTCGACTATCCGAGCCGACGCGCTGCTGCCGCTGTCTTCAGGCTTTTTGCTCGCCTGTTTGCCATCAGGATCGACCTGCACAACATTTCCCACTACATTCCGTCAGGTTTCCGGGTACGTCAACCTTTCTCTCTCTCTCTCTCGCTCTTTCTTTTTTTTGTAGTCTCAACCTTCCATTAGTCTACCTTGTTTGGTGCCCCCTTCGCGCCACGTCTACTACCACTTTCTCTAATCATTGTCACTGGAATATTGTGACAGCAAATCGAGTGTCACTCGTTGTCGGACCCATTGTGTCGCGGAGGCGTTCACTGCTGCGTCCGTGTTATCGTATGCTGTTGCTGGCGGTGCCGGTTTCGATGCCTATACATTTGCATTTTCCAACCCAACCCAGGACGATGGGAGGTAAAGGAATCCATTAGTTTTTTTTTGACATCACGGAAGTACTGACGGCACCGTTGGGAACAAAACTGGCAAACGCTGGGTTCTATTTGGTGCATTTTCTATTTTCCCCAGCGCACTGGAATACAATTGACCGATAACGTTGTCTGAGGTGGGAAAAAAGCCCCCCATGAATAAACGGAAAATGCTGGTAGAATATATGTACCCGCCCTGGGTGTCCTTCTACTTCCCGGCGGATTCAATTCGAAGCACCCAAAAACATTGCACGACGACGTTAGGCTGTATCGTGTTCTGAACAATACAAATGAGCACACAATGTTTTTTAAAATAATGTAATCTATTTATTTCTTTTTTGACATTAAGTGACAGACTGGCGAAACGATAATCGTTATATTATTAACATTTTTTTACTGGTGATTTGCCATTGTACTATTTTAAACCCGACCAATGTTTTATTAAACCTTAGAATTTAGTGTAGGTCCTTCAGATCGAACTAAAAGTCCTCTTTTTGTGGACTTGATTCGCAAAGTTTCAATAAAAAATCGACTCAACAATTTGAAAAATTCATAACAATTTTAAAAACTTAAAACTAAATGCAATTACAATCGAGAGCATCCGTTCCAAAGAGCTTAATTATTCCGGTTAGCTAAACTCTTTAGAAGGAAATAGAAAGCATGAAAATATACCTCATATTTTACTTTGAAAACCAGCGATGGTGAGTGAAAACTTGTTTGAATTTCTTTTTGAACATAACTCCTCCATATTTTTGCTGATATTAAAAATATCCTTCACTTACGTAATTTATGCAGAAAAACCTAACAAATATATCAACGGTGAGATTACCGAGTAAAACTCTTTATCCCACCAATCATTCAGCATGCAACTGCAACCCGAAGCTCAACAAAAGATAAAAGTTTATCTTTGGTACGTGTCGTCAGAAGCCGAAGGCAGCCAACCGACGGGATGGTATTGCTGTTTTAACGGAATGTACAATCACTGCCCCGATAGCGATCGGTTGTCATTGGTGTTGCCGAGTTAACCAACCGGTCGTAAAACTTTACAGCCAACTTCTTGCTGCTTGTTCGCGCTGGGAAGAAGAAAAGATACCCATGGAAGCGATGCCAGCCGGCGCTTCCTTCTGCGAGCTCCACCGTACCGCGATACTTTGGCACATCGCATCGAGCAACGAGTTCGAAAAGTTGTCACTAAAACTCTTTATGACCTTATAGTCGTTTCCCCCTTCCCAGCTTCCAGCTTCAGTGGAAGGCAGGAAGCAACGAAAAAATAAACCAACCCGAACCACCGTCGTCGTAATGTGCGAAAAACGGTACGAAACAGATTCCCAAGAAGGCAAAAGGGGAGACGGTGTTGTACCACATTCCTTCAAAGCCTTCGGAGGTCCCTGTGGTGCATCTTGCCATCAACTGCATGCACCATAAATTTTCCCAAAGCCCGACACAGCCAGCTTCCGATAGCACAAAACCTGCACTCGCCACGCCACGGTTCGAAAAGCGCAAAACGGGGGGATTTTGTGGGAAAAACTTCGACGAGTTCCTCCATTCGGCACGGGGATATATTGATGACAGCGGCGCACTGGGGAAAGGGCCGTCTTCGTCGGCACCCCGAAGTGCCCTTAAGGTGCCCACTTCCGACCTTCCGATGCTAAGAGGCAAGGGCCGGGGTCCGGGCGAACGGTCTTAAACAGTGAGAAAATTTGAAATTTATTGCCTGATCAAAAGGTAATACGTTTTCCCGGGGCAAGTGTATCGCTTTGTGCCCGACCGTTACTGCCATTTTTATGTTCTTGGGCCACTACCTGCTTTGGTGGCGATACCGGCGACGATCATAAGCAACTATAGCAACCTCTTCTCCTTCCAACCATACGTTTGCTCCCTGGTCGTGGTACAAAAAGTTCCTTCCGAATGGGTCGGTTCGGTCGCATCCTGCAAAGATTGGAATTTTCACCACAAAATCGTCCTGCACATGCAAAGGAACGACACATATCAACCTGAGATGAGATTTTCCCATTTAAAACCCCATACACCACAGTCGCCTACAGGAACGTGACCCCCTCGATCGACCCCAAGGTGGGAAATGCTATCTTTTGGAACCATCCAAACGCAAGGATGGAGCCCAATTTCCTTTCGGAGAGTACAAACTGCATCATGCGGCAGCGTTGGGTGGAAGATTCCATCGCTCGGGCAAGCGGGTAGTAAATCAAAATCAGTACTACAGGCGTCCACTTCTCCCACCTTTCACGGGTTGCCGACGTGATCGCGCATTCAGGGCTGCAACATATCGGGCGTTGACAAACGCAACTCGAGCAGAGATTTGATTCACGACGAGCTAGATTTATTGTCAATCGATAACTTTTGAGCGCTGCAACGGAGGCACGATTTATGACTGTAAATCTGTGTGTAGCGTGTGGCGAAAAGTGTATCAATAATTGATTCGCCCCGCAGCCACTCCATTACCGCGCCGAAAGCTCAGCATATGCTAATTAAGGTATAATTGGTTCAACAATTAATTCTCTGGTGTTTCGTGGTAGGAATTCAAAATTAAATGATAACTTTTACACCAACCTAATTGATTTTCGGGTTTAAAAAATTTAGGATGTGAACGCTAGCGTTCGTTGTGCGTAAATGTTTTAGGAAATGGCTGTGGCAAACGTATTCGAAGAGAGAATCCAAGGTTCGGGGTTAAGTATAATCAATGTAAATACTAGAACCCTTGAGGGGTCATAAAATAGTACATGAAATCCGTGATTCACTTAAACCGTCTCTTCAGCTGGCTTTTCACTACCTGACGATTACGCTCGCGAAAAACCGTATGGAAACAGACACAAACACACACCCAAACAGGGACATACCGTGTTCCATGTTCGAGCACGAACAAACCGTCACTCCAAACCGACCCGCCGGCAATAGTGCATTTTATTGAATTGCCATAAAATCGGATTTATTTTTATCCACTGCGACATATTCTCGTGCGCTTTTGGCGCAATGAGCCGAGCATGAGGCTCGTGCCTCAGGTGTGTGTGTGTGTGGGGGTGTAGGGGCAGAATCTCGGGTTCAATATAAGCCCCATAAATGAAAGAAAACATACCGAGACCTTCAAAAGGCAGCTGTGTGCGAAGGGCCAAAATAAAAAGGGAAATCATAAAGCAAGAAGCTGGTCGAACGAAAACCGGATCCGGCTCGAGCGAGTGACGAGCTTTCGTCACAAGTGGGGAGCACTCAAACGCAATTTCATGTTTCACCTTGCTGCGCAAGAAACATTTCTTTTTTCTTTTTGGTTTTGTTTTTGAATACTACTTTCGCAATCTTTTGCGCTCGCAGCGAATTCGGTAGCGCTCGGTCGGTCGATTTGACGTTCAGATTTCACTCCTGCACACTCCTGTCACTCACTCCGGCACGGTTTACTAGCTCCTTCAACTGACGCCACGTTTGACGCGCTTCAAACGTCACCGAAGGCAAAGTAAAGTTTGAAAGAAATAAAAAAAAAACGAAACAACGCACTCAGAAAACACGACCGAAAACAACTGTCAACGTGTCCCGTTCCGCTTTCGCACACTCTCGATACTTTTCTGGAAGCAAGTAATGCGACTACGAGTTGTCGAAATTTCTCGAAGGGAAGTGATCTTTGAAAGGCGATTTTTCAAGCTCCGTTTTTGCTCGTTCGTTTGTTTGTTTGTTTGTACGCTTACCCGTCCTTATCGAAAGCGGTGAAACAAGCGTCCATGGCCAGCGAAGGATTCGTCATAAAGTCCTCGTTTGGGAGCTCCGTCGGCTGTTCGGGGTACGGATGTTGCAGTTCCGGCAGGCACGATTATCAAAGGACGATCATGGAGAAGATGCCGATGATGATGATGACAATGATGGACAGACGTTTGATGGAGGCGCACGTCAATTACGGACAAGATTATGTGTTTGTTTGTTTTGTGAAAACATTCAATGCGCACAATTCAACCGAGGGAATAGAGCAGAAAACGAAAAAAGCATATTAGTATGATGTTTATTCAAGGTGGTTATAATTGGTTTTAGGGAGGTGGATTTCTGGAAACTTATTTCAAAACATATGGGCACGAAAAAAAAGGCACACTCATACAAGCACACGCACAGTCTTGGAAACATAAATGCACACACAAGCGCTCCCCGGATGTTCCGAGGTCAAATTGTGGGACACTTTTTACCCCCAACGTTCTCCACAAGCTGCCCACTTGACGTCGGAACCACCTGGGAGCGGGCGGAATCTGCTTCCGGTGTTTCGGTTGGAGGATTTTGCGTTAAAAGAACGGTTGAAGCAAAGTTTCCTTAAGCGCTAGCCCGAGTTACGGTGTCGGTTTGTCAAAGGGGGAAAACATGGTGCGAGCAACTGAAAACCCCATCGCCCAAGCCATCATCAACGTCAACGTTAGCTAAGAGATAACAACCATAACAACACAAATCGACGGCTCGATTCGACGGCGAAAAAAAGGGGCAGCGGTGACTGACTGAAGGCGTCACGTGACGAACGGCGGAGCTGATGATGCCGATGGTCAAGGATGTCCCGGACGCACACCACACCGTCGAACAAATGCACTATGTGGCCGCGGAAAGCGCTCAGAGACTCTGGCAACAACGGATGGTTCCTGCTGGAAAAGCGATAGTGTTGTGTTTTGCTTCACTAACTGGCGACTGGCAATCGAAAACACTGCAGTACAAGCCCATGTACGTCACACGCACCGACAGGAGCGACAACACCGGGAGAACACCGCTGTACACGGAACACCACCACCAAACGGCCACGAGAAGGTCCGCGGCGCGTGAAGGATCGCTCGGTCTGCCCGCACGGACGGAAAACGTGAAAATGCGTCCGCCAGTCGGTCCCGGTCGGTGCTGGAGTCCCAAAAGCCAGCCAGTCCCCAACGGGTGCCAACTTCTTCCAGCGGCAGGAAAAAACTCTCTCTCACTGCTTGGCACCTCCGTGGCAACGCGCTTATTGAAGAAACCTGGCCGCCGGTGTCCATGGCGACGGGGTAAATAGTTCGCCTGGCACCAGCGGCCGGACGTCGGTTTCGGCCGTTGCTAAGGAGCGGCGCGCTGTCACGGAACCGCGAACCGGGTGAACCAGGGGCACCCGATGACGTTGGCGGATTTTTGAGGCCCGCTTTTGGGCCAGATTGACAGCGCCGAAGGAACGCGAGAACGTGCGCGCGCGCGCACGCTTGGAGTAGGTCAGGGCGTCACGGAAAGGATTCGCACGCTTTCGAGTTGAACTATTACACCCGCAGTTTGATCCACTGTTTCCGTTGCTTCTGCTTGGTCCCATCCCTCTACCGCGATGATTGGCGTGGATAAACAGTGCCACAATATCATTTTCCCTGGCAATTTGAAGAAACTTTTCCCACGCATCGAGAATGATCCCTAATTTTAAAATAATTGGTATAAAAGAGGCAGCAAAGGTTTCTACTGGACAAAATAATAGTATGCTCTTTTATCTCTAAAAACACTAAAGAGGGATCCGTGAACTAAGAGTTTATCAGTTTACTGGGGCATTTTTATTGGTGAACACATTTGTTTAAAGAAAAATACATTTCTCTCATAAATTTGAACGTTTCTTACGTTTTTTTTTCATTTGTCTCTCGCATAAATAATGTTTTAATGGAAGATTAAATTTTAAAACATTATTTCGAGCAGTTAACATAGCTTGAGGAGCTATTTACGTTAAATTTGATAACTGCTTTCGTCTTGCTTGCTTGCTGAAAATTGAAAAGATTGTTCGAGTGAACTATTTTATGAAAATTCCCAGACAAAACCAGACAGTTTTAAAGAACAAAAAATGTTCACACATCCTAACATAAAAAAATCATTTCTTTTAGCTAAAGCAACAATTAAAGCAAATCTGAAATTAATGATCAATAAAAAAATTGATTTGTTTAAACTGTAACTAAATTTATTTCTAGATTGAGCGCTTTCGAAGTTTGATCGGTCGAACAGTTTGTTTGTTTGTTTATTTGTATCTAGTCTGGCCATCCTGTGGCTAAGACTCAACTTATAAATAGAGTTTACACGTTGGGGACTACTGAGTGTCACGTTGGGGCACTACTGAGCCTAAGTCGTTCGCGGAATGAAGCTAGAGACAGGTTGAAGTCAAACAAGTCGCTAACCTCATTAAACGCCACACACATGGAATTCATGGGTTCTGCTTGTCCAGACTGGGTGCGGAAGTGGCTAGTCGACAATAATGCCCTGGGTCGAAGGGAACGTGATGGGGCATGGAATTTAAAGCCTCGAGCAGTGCGGGGGCATCGATTGAACCGTTTAGAAGTTTGAAGACAAACGTCCGCTGAGCGTTAACTCTCCTTTCAGCAAGTGTCTCCAACCCCAGCAGCAGGCAACGCGTTGCGTACGACGGCATTGTATCCCGCTCACTCCAGGGCAGCAAACTTATTGCAGCGCGCGTCATCTTCCGTTGGATAGCTTCAAGACGATTGATCCAAATCTGTGCGGTTGGTTGCCACACGACTGCTCCGTATTCAAGGATGGACCGCACCAGTGCACAGAACAGGGTCTTAGTGCAGACCGGATCCCGCAGTTCCTTGGACATTCTTGTGACCAAGTTACGCATTTGGTTGCCCCTCTCAATAAATGCTATTGTACTGCGCGATGAAGTCGAGGCGACAGTCGAGCAGGACACCAAGATCACAGATAACTTCCGCTCGTTCAAGCGCAATATCGTTGACGGAGTACAGGTACCTTACCGGATTGCGTGCTCTGCTGAATGTTATTGCCTGACATTTACCGATGCTCAGGGATAGCCCGTTATCGATGCACCAACGATTAACGCCCTCGAGGTGATGCTGCAGCTGGTCACAGTCGCTTGCGAATTGAACGCCGGTGAACAGTTTTATATCGTCGGCATACATCAGGTGCTTACAACCCGGAATCGCTAGGGTCACATCGTTCATAAAGAGCAGGAACAGTAGCGGACCAAGATTGCTGCCCTGTGGCAAACCAGATGAGCTAGTCACTGTGCGCGAGGTTTGCGTTCCTACCTTTACAT
>KE525092.1:38156-50482 GCA_000441895.2 Anopheles sinensis | reverse complement strand
GGGACGGTAAAGAAGCGGAAGAAAGGTGGCACGCGTGTGCCTCCGAACGGAAAAACACGGTGCAAGCAGCAAAAAGCCTTACCACCCCCGAGTGGAAATGCACGGCGTTCAAAAATGGGGGAATGGGAAATGATTACGCTGTCCGCTCGGAGTATGATGCCTTCCGAAAATAATTCCATCATCACGCGCGCCTTCCATTCCACGTGCCGCCGCCGTCTGACAGTGACGGGTCGAAGGAAAGCGGGTTGTTTTTTTGGCGAACACCAAAAATAAATCCTTTATAGCGAGGAAAGTTTTCCGGCGCAAGGGGAGGTAGGGACGGCGGAAAGCATTTTCAACAAATAATAAGAAAATAACAAAAATGTACACAGCTGTCAGGAAAATATTCATCGAATATTATCGGCATGCGTGGTTTATGGGTTCGTTTCTACACCAGAAGAGCCATCGTTTTGTTGTTTGTTTTATTCATTCGATCATCCGTGGTTTGATACGTTTTGCATGCTGTGCCAAGACAATTCTCCAAACACGAACGATTATTTTGAGCATCACGAACATAAAGAAATTGTTTATAAGTTTTTTTTTAATATAGCGACGGACATAAAAGTGATCTAAACTTAATCAGCCGTCGAACTTGTTCAACTGAATTGTATCGGAAAAAGTAGAAATTGGAAAAGTTGATTAGTTTTATAATGAAATAACATGCAGCTGATTTGCTTTTCAAAAGCATTCCAAATTTAACCAAGTACACGAACTAGTAAGGGAACCAACCATCGTCCAAATGCCACCATAATACAACTTCTATAAATACCTTCAACGCGAAAGCCAAACGGCTCCGATGCAATTAGAAATGGCGGAATGGGAAAAACTTCTACCCCCGGGCTTAAGCGATTTCCAGCGGTTCCAGATGCGAAACAACCCCCGGTTGGCACTCGAGTGGATCGCACTTTGCGTACCTCCACGGTGGTGAAATTTCTACGAAATCACATTCCGTTGCGTCACCGTGCCGACGAATTGGTCCGTTTTCGGTACGAAGAAACAAGAGGATGACAGGGTTTTCCCGTCCCGACGCAACACGTGCCGGTGCCGCGTGGGGATCTTTTCTGGCATTTCAACGATGTCATCTCGGTCGCATCCGAAAAAGCGATACTTTGAGGACTTCGAATGCCCGGGATGGATTTGACAGCCGGCTCCGGTAAAACCCCCCAGCGGGGTGGGTAATGAAATTCGGTTACATTTCGATCGCTTCCACTTGTGGTTGCCTTCGCTTGCCAGTTGTGAGTTGGAAGAAAAAAGATCCGTCTCGAGAAAGCACGCACGAATCGGCGAGCGGTTTGCGACCCGGTGCGATGATTGTGCACCGTGCTTCACGTCTGTGATTTGTGAGGAAGCGACCGGGTTGTCTAGATTTTCCGGAACCGAAAAGGATACCACAACCGGTGAGAAAGTGACCATCGAAGGATGGTGGTCAGGCGGGAAGGAGAGGCTTTCGCCCGGTTTCGATTGGGAAAGAAACGTAGACAACCCATGCCATGCCCTTCCCACGAAAAGCCGAAAAGTTATTTGCACGATGAACCCGAACGGTGCCTTCGGTATGCATAATTTATGAGCACCTACCCCGGACCGGTTACGGTTGCGGATTGCAGCATCCAAATATTTTCCAGCTTTTCCTTCCTTTTTTATGCGTCCCTCTTTCTCCCTTTCTGTGCTGTATTCTCCACCACCAACTCTGGCACCATTCGCACCAGACGCCACTTGCCTGCTGATGCCTCCATTCAAATGACATTTATGTTTCTTTTCCCATTGCCCATAACTTATTCTGACCCTGGTGGACGAAGCGAACGAAAGTCTTTGCGTCGTTCCGAGTAGAACGCAACGGCATGCCGGACCATCGTAAGAAGTAAGAAAAGCATTAAAAGAAACTCATTAAAATTCATTAAGACGTTGAGCGTTTGTTATATAGAATAGGGAGCTAAAAAACCACGCCGAGGTAAAAAAAAGTGTCCTGCTGTCTAAAAGCTATCAAATTTGATTGTGGCAGAAGCAATCTCGATGCGGTGACGTAGTTTTGGTTGCGGCTGGACACTCTCATATACGTGTCTATGGGGGTGAATATTGAAAGAAGTATATTGATATTATTTTCAAATTTTGACACAGACACAGTACATTTATCTTCAGTGCCCAACGTCAGCTTTGAATAAAATCTGTTTCCCAAAATCACTTTTGTTTTCATTAGTGAGTGTTTTCTGTAAAATTCCAAACAAAATGTGATGCATCTATGCTGGCACTACTTAGCACATTTTACAGTGAGCCCTCTTAAATATAGTATTACTAACGTATGCATTAAGAAAAATAAACCAATTTTAACCATTTTTCCTGCAAAAACGGAAAACGCCGGCAACTTTCTGATAAAAGTAACGAACTTGTTTCATGTTGTTAGACATTTCTAGTCCGCCGAACGCAGGTGATATGGATTTATGACTGTTTTGTTACTTATGGAGAAAGGTTAAAAATCATTCACTTGGTCTGGCCACGTGCCGTGCTGTGCGACCCCTAATTGCAACAGAGGAATTGTAACGACAGGCAGAAAGGAAAAATACTTAATCAATCAGTTTTTTGGGCCAGAATGTCACTTTAACTGACCAAATAGTTAAGGAAAACTAAGAAAAGATGGAGATTGTTATACAGATGAGTTGATCAAGGCTAGCTACTCAAACAAAACGGCTCGAAGCTCCTGTAAGACATGTTTCCTGAAAATCACAAAATTCGGTCAAATGTCATTATCAATACCAGCACTGATAACCCTATCTATGTCCCTTAACCACTTCCAGCTGATAAAATAATCTTAAATATAAATAATCTAAATCATAAACGTAAGATCTAGTCCAACAAATTAAAGCCCAACTACTGAAAAACATGTCATCATGAATGGTTTTGTTGGCTATGGCTAAAGTTACGACCAAGTACTGGCCTTACTGGCCGGCAGGATATTTTTTTAAAGTAATTAAGTGGTGTAACTTTACAATTAAATTTACTTCATTCCATTAGCTTGGTTAACTTTTTCTTATTGTCGATGGAAATTTGTCTATTTTTTTAATGCATACGTTATTGCATGGTTTGTAGATTCACACAAACATGATGCAGGAACACTGTTTCCATAATATGACATGACTATTTCATGTTTTGTGTTGTTTGCAAGTATCATTTGATAGAAGTTTCAATGGATATTAGTACAAATTATCTGATGTAAAAACCAATTGCCACGAATCAAAAGGAAATATTCCAATACTACCATATAAAATTGCGCAATCTGTATTATCTGTTGAAAAATAACTAATTACAACGAATCAAAAGGAAATATTCCGAACAAAACTGGATAATATTATGGTTTATTGACTCGACAAGCATTATAGTTATTATATTGCGTGAAAATACGGGCAATAACAAGCAACCAAATGTTTTCATCAATTCCGGTGCTTCATTATCGAAAACATTTCATGGCGCGCATTAAGTAACATCACATTCACACAGCGGCACAATGAGTTGAAAACAATGGACACGTGGAAAACGGAAAAGAAAAGTTCGGAGAAATGAAAACAAAAACAGCGTGCCTTCCGGCAGTAATGAACCGTCCAAGCATCAGTTAATTAATCCCTTTTCCGTCGAAGCGCAGGTCCTTCACTTGTTTAATGAATTTAAGCGTTGTCTGAACTGGGCGTGATTTTCACGTTTGCCTAAATGGTGCTCCGGTGTGTTCCTTCCTGTTTCCTCTCCTCCACCAGGAGATGCACCCGCAGCGAGCATTAAAGTTGAATTAAGCTGACACTCAACACTCGACGCCTCGTTGACGGGCGTTCTCTAATGTTGCACTGGCACGCATCATCCCCTGCCAACCGAAAAAAAGCAAACGAAACACCGATGCAGCTAAACACTTCCTCCACGATGGGCCGGTGTCGACGCCGACAGTTCCTTTGTGCTGGGCAAGTTGGATTTTATTTACTCGTTCCAACCAACAGCGCGAGAGAAACTTCAAGCACCGCATGGTGTTCCTGCGTCGCCCTAATGGCTCGCCAACACCGTAACCGGAAGGTGTCGAGTATGAGAGGTACCATTTGCAGCACCGAAATTCGAATTTCCTACCAAACCGCTTTGGGAGCTACGACAGCCCGAGCTGTCCGGAAAAGAAATTACAATAACGAACGCAAACTTCGAAAAGTGCGCCAAACTGTCGGCAAATATGTGTGCAAATATTTGTCATCCGACTGAAGTGGGCATCCCAAGTGCGATTCCAGGCAACATCTACATGTAAGTGTATTTGCGTAGCTTTGTTGTAGCCATGTCGAAGAAAAAAAAAGAACCACCTCGCCGACTTCCTCCTTCCTGTGAAAAGTGTCCCATTTTGGTCAGCAAAGTCGAACAGCCGTGCATTAATATGTGGGTCCTTGTATGCGACATCGTCTGGCAAAACTGTGAACATTGTCTGATGTCGACGAGTTGGAGCCAGGATCATCCAAATGTATTCTATTCAGTTCTTTGTATGTCATGGAAACAAACCATCGGAAGTGTCTTTTCTTATGCAACAATCCTGGTTTTCCCAATGGAATGTTTTGAAAGTTCAACAAAAATAACAACATTTGACCAGTTACTCCATAAACGCTACGGTCAAGGTTCCTTTATGCAAAGGAAAATATAATAAAATCAATTTTATAGTAGATGCCAAAATGGTTTTGCATTTTAAATTCCCTCGAATCTTTCCCTTCTCTCTCATCTTTGGTTACGTTTCAAAGTACTCTCAGCTGGTACGAAATGTGATTGCTTCTTTGAACATATCCCGTAAACCCATTTTCCTTCCCATTAGCGGGGACGACCAAACCAACCAGTAAGACATATACGTCTTGCAAGTATCAAGAAAAGGATTTGTTTGAAATTCGAAAAGCAACAGTTTATTCCGCACTTGGCAGCACGCAAGCAACGGACACGCGGTCGGGCTGCGCTAATGTGCGAATAAATAATAAATTTCCTTGCCAAACACTTCCGACGGAAGCCGGTAGAGCGATGGGTTTTGGTTTAGGTGCGGCCGAAGGAAAAACGAATGTACGAACCACGGTGTTTCACGACCGAAGCTGATGGTGACACAAATTCAAGAAGTACCTATTAAAAAATGCAATACACATTTGCTCCTACACACACTGCCTGATGGCTTCGCATGCATCATGTATGTAATAAACTTACTTAACTGCGTACACACATACACACACATACACGTCCATAAGCCCGCGAGCAGCACATGCTTACGAAGTGAGCTGGGAAATTTAACATTCACCGGCAAGTTTTGTGACGCCTGCGATGAAAAACAGCTTCCGACAAGCTGCCCGATGACATTTGCAATGCAAATTATTAATGACTAGTTTTTGCACCCTTTGTTTGGGAAATGCAAACATTAATTAACCAACTGGGACCACCGGACGAAACAGAACGGGTGTGAACGTTTGATTTTTTTCCTGCAAAGTTTCTTCCTGCATTTAGTTAAAGAGAAACGAATGAATTGACATTTCACCACCATTGGAAAAAGTTTCTAGTCCAATCCAGACTCATCGAGTGCAAATAGTTGTTCCACTTCCGTATCGGCTTTGCAACCTTTGACCTTTGACCAGTTTTTCGTTCGCTTTGGCACCGGAAGGAAACGCTCTAAATGTCACCCAACACGGCTCAGATGCATCCGCAAACGAGAATCATGATGACACACTCACAGTGTGACAGGATTTCCCGGGAAAACACCCAACCCAACGGTCGGCACAATGCACATCCGATGGCGCATCAAAACAACAACCCCCAACCCGGTCGGTGGCACACTAACAAGCTGCGGGAATCCGACTGCTGAGGAACTATGTGCGGGCAAAAGTTTGCCACCCAACACGAATCAATACGCAGTGCCAATTGACTCCTTCATCCCACGGCCACAATGGCTAAGGAAGGATGCTGTAACCATTGCCACCAGCGAGTTCCAACGGGATTGGAGTGAGCTGGAAATTAATTGGCTGATTGATTGCACCGAGATCCGATCGGGCCGCCACGGAAATGCAACTCGGTATTCATTCGGCTTGTTGTTTGGCTGATAAGGGCGCCGGCTCAACTAACGAGCAAAAGTTTAAGAAAAAGGAGTGAAAAATGGATGCGATGGAGTCGAAAGTTTATGGGAAGGAACTCATTTTTGTCGAGCAAAAGCCATACCTTGCTCCCTCTTCGTTGTACCGAGAAGGTGATACTTTTCCAATTATGTGATTAAATATACCATTCTTTAGTGAGCCGAGTGCTGGATTATTCTGGCGTGACAGTGTAATGAGCTGTTGTGTTTACAATGATGCGATTCCAGAGCTAATTAAAATTAATTGACTGATTTTTGAAACGGTTGAACAGTGTTGATGATGCATTTAACGAACGTCCATTTGTTGGTAAAATAGTGTTTTCCGTCAAGACACTGCAACCTACCTCAACCTCCGGTGAGCTGTTCCATGCCGTTGCCATTATTATTTTCCCGGCAAAATTTGCTGTTCTATCTCGATTCAAAACCTCTAACACCTGAAACACTGGCTCAACTTATCGGCGAAATACTTCTACGTTTTCACTTGGACTTGTCACTCGGAAAAATTCCGTCAGCAAATCGGTTACGATCAATCGGGTTGCTTAACTGGAAGAAGACTGACCAAACTCCGCGTGCGGCTTTCAGAGCAGAGCAAAACGCTAATCAAACGAATCAATCAGCGCACCAACCTCCCTAGAGGAAAATAAAAAACAGGGGAAAATGATTTTCCATTCGATTGAAGTGGTCCCACAATCTGTCCATTCTGTATATCGATTCCATAAAAAGTTGGGATTGAAATTGAAATTTTACAAACCCATGCTAAATTGTGGTAGTCACTCTTTGACGATATGAAACGCACGTGAGCTTCGATTATTGACTATAAATAAAATCTATATTTAGATGTAATGTTATCCTCGACGAATACTTTTCTTGTTTAACATAAACACACTGCAAGCGCACTGATGAACAAATTTCCATGGTGACTGTTTGTTTTGCAGTTAGTTTTATGAAAAATAACACCAACAATGGAAAACAAATATTCATCAAACCGCCGCGCTCGGAAAAGGTCAACCTAGTCTTGGACACGGGATGCCAAGGCACTCCGAAAAGCACACATTATCATACAATATTGAGCATTGAGTGGGTTGGGCAATGTGACTTCGTAACAAATGAGCCGGTCCGCACCGAATCCGTGCACAGTTCTCAATCAACCAACCACCCTTCTACTCCACCCAACCCCCGCACGCAGCACTCAAGGGATGAATCGAATTACATCGCCAATACCAGCACCGAAACAGCCGCAGCTCGCCGAGACGGATGAACGGACATTTGACCATGCAAACATATCGCATGTTGTTGTCACACATGTGGACCGCACGGTGGGGTGTGTAAGGGCCGGAAGTCGGCGAGAGGTCACTCGGAAGTATCAAACGGTGGAGAGTTACAACGCCAGCCGAACCAATCAACGCAACCTCAGCGGGTCAAGCGTACGAGTGGCTTTATGCAACAGTTGAATACTGCAATTATTTCTGCATCGGCGATTGGATTTCGATGCGGTTCGGTGCGAACTGTAACTGGAAATTGGATTTTGATGTCACCGTCATCGGTATTGTAGTAATGGAAATTTTGGTTCTAAAATATTGTGCAATAAAGTAGAATAATGTTGTAATTTTGCTATTCAAAAGGTGTTTGAAGTTAAAAATATCCAAACCAAAAAGGAAGCTCTCAGCTTAAATACACCGGGAAAAGCCTTTAAGTGGGTATCATATTCCCATTGAAAATGTATCTCAATACAGTTCGTGAACCGGAAACATAGTGCAGCTTTGCATTTGTGTCAATGGAAGGCAGCCAAATCGTAGCTTCAGGATCGATTGGACAATTTCGTGTTCATTCTTTGACCCGGTTTTCTGTTCTGTCCCAGCGCTAAAAAATGGCACAAAGAAAAAGAGCCCCGTATTACGTAAGGTTAAGCCCAATGCCCGATCCCTTGCGGATGGCGTGCACTGAGAGTTGGGAAGTCGCTTTCATCAAATTTCATATTCCATCGAAGGAAAATAAAGAAAGAACTCATCAAAAAAAAAAATGGAACAAATGTATGCACATGAAATTCCGGTTCGTTCCTTTGAATTGATTCGCCGCGAAGCAAGTGCAGGCCAAATCGGATGCTTCACAAAAGTTCCCTTCCAAAAGGAAGCGAGCAGTGGAGCCCAACAAAAAAACAAAGGGTGCCCACCAAAAAGCGTACCGTGGCCTCGAAAGGTTCACGATCTATTGGATTTCCGCTGCAGTGCTGCACTTTCCGGGTTTCGCACCGTTGCGTGCTGCACTTTCCGATAGTGCAACGTGCGCCATTTTCCGCGGCCGGCCGATGGAAAACTTCGGACCCCCCGTCCGAAAAACGAACACCATAACAAAACGAACCCCGGCGGGTTGCCATAGCTCGTGCGTTATTATTATTTATACCCTATCGGCAACATCGACGAACCGGTCGCATATGATAGGACTTCGTTGTTCCTCACCTCACCTAACCGGGGCAAGCATAAAGGTGTCCTTTTGAACTTTTTTTCCCGGAACCTACCTATGCGTTGAGCTTTTGCGAACGTCCGGTTGTAGCACCCCGGAGCGTTCCATGGCGGATTTGCGTTTGGCCGGAAAGAACGTGCTTTCCAGCACGCCCGCGCAGCTTTCAAATTTTAAGACCCACGATTAAACACATTGCCCGCCTCACACCCGGTGGGTTTTGAGGGTGGGAAACGGGAAGGGTTGTATAGGGTGTGTCTGGATTTACGAACAACCAGTTCCAAAATCTACCCGCGACAGCAGCCACCGAAATAGGAAATTAATTATGCACGAGAGTGCATAAAACACGCGAATCTGTTTCTTTTTTCTTCGTTTAATACACTCTGGGTAGGGTTTCATCGGATTTAGAAGGCACAGGCAAATGGGTAACGAGTAATGCACGTGTGCCCTTTGGAATGGCTTTTGTCGATAAATCCCATCCCGGGACGGCCGTTGTTTAGTTTGATGATGCACTCCACGTGAACACTCCCATCCTTGCCATGCGTTACGCGCCCAAAACTGTCGGCGCCAAACAGCGTACGGTAATTAAATTTGCTTTGTGCCACACGAACTCGAACTTTATTAATGTCCCTTTTTTTGTGCGTTGTTTTGTGATGCACGCACGGTGCACGAAATAAATTGAAATTGGATATTCGGCAAAGGTTACGGTATGGCGGGAAAGTAAGAGAAGCGAATTCAATCGAAATCATTTCCAGCTTTGTAATCTCTGGGTTGTTTTTATGACGTGATTAAATTTTCGATTGTTTGCATGGAAGCTCGGTACTTGAGGTCGAAGTCGAAAGGATTGATTTCAGCAAATTGCACAAAATGTGCGCAGTAATAAAATTAATTTTATTTCCATCTGGTAGTATTCACTTGACGCTGCCGAACCAATAAATAAAAACAAATTAGAGTACGCTTTAGATTTTATACGTTTCCAACTGTTTTGGGCACAATTTATTTAGATTGAAGCTAATTATACGCTTAATTATTTAGATCCATTGCATTACTTTCGTTAGCAGGCAAATTAAAGAATTAGGGGAAGGTTCTAAAAGACAAAGGTTTGTACTGTTGACATTAAAGAAACCACTTCTAGATAAATTAAAATTAAAACAACCGTACCTCGCAAATTGTTAATGTTAAGGTTTTACATTATTGATCCGTCCATTATATATTCACACATTGGAAAATGCTGAAACCTTTAATATGACCAAACAAAATTGCCTGTTCAACAAATGTGTTGACTAGGACTGGATAAATCCAAACAAAACAAAGCTGGCGTGAACAATTTCGCCACTAAATCGAAAGGTTGTCAAACAGGTTTTCATCATGCACCTGAAGCCGTTATGAAGCCGTCTGTTTACGCTTCAAAACGTTCCAACGCTGCGTAACAAAACGGGTCTATTGCTAATGCATCACCTTCGGGTCAATTAAACCGATGTTGGCAACCCGCAAGGCAGCCACTTACCCTGTTCTCGTCAATCAGGTGCCATGCGTTCATCGTTGATGCTTTCACTGTGAACATCAGGAAAGCTATCGCTCTGTCTTTCTCCTTCTTTTCGGGTGCATCCTTTGCAGGACCGCAAGACGATAATACATTTTGCGTATTCACGGTCGTCCCAAAAGTGGTGGCCCGTTTGCAGAAAGGCGAATATTGATCAACCCATCATAGGCATCATCGTCGTCACGACAGGCTCGACGACGACTGCATGCAGTACTCCGGGTGGTTGGACAAAGGCCGAGCCCACCCGAGGCCACAGTGCGTCACTATCCGGCTTCACTGGAGAGCCGAGGAACCGAGGTGTCTATCGTGCGCACAGCACTAATACTAGTACTATCTACCTCCCTTTGGTTACCCACGGCCGGCCGGCGCTTTCCCGCTGTGGCTAGATACATACACGACCGGTGCCACCGGCAACAATATGCTGCCATCCATTGCCATACCGAGGCATGCGGGAAGGTATGGGACAACCGAGACGGCATCCAAGGATTAATCTGCATAATGCAGAGGCAACACCAGGCAGGACGACGGCGCGGGGCCTCGGTATAAATGTTTTATTGATCACGAACATGCGTGCCCGGGAATCACCCGGGGCCGGTGCAGTGAAATGGAAGCGAAATAGATCCAGTGCCAGTTTATTGAATAATGCAAAGGCAAGGAAGTTCACTATTCCAGCTGAAGTATGATTGCCCTGAGGCAATGGGAAAAATAAGAATGAAAAACCGCACGACACAATGATGCTCTCAAGAGTGGATGGATTTTGGTTCATTCCACACGATTTGATTTCAAATTCATGTAAAACATGTTTGAACTAAAATTCACAAAAATGGGAAAAATCGCACAAACGCACCTTCCAAAGTTTCGAAATTATACTGATGGATCGCTCATATCACACTTTATGCAATTTATTTATACCTAACACAATTTAAGAAAGTAAGTTGTGTGTAATATGCAGGATCTTTTCAAAATTTCCTAGCTACGGTAAGCTCCATGGAACACATTTCTGCTGAATTGTCATTGGAATTCATGTTGCAGTAAAGTATAAGCAAATGAAAGTATTGGCAAATGAAATCAATACCTTTTTTAATAAAATTTCTTGAAAGCCATTTAGGTGCACACATTTTTGTTTTGTTTAACTATTGTATCATTCGACACATTCACTTAAGATTTTGTGTTACATATTTCATACGATTTCTGCATTAAACAAAAGAGAAATCTTTGCAAAATCGATAGTAACATAGTCCACTCTAGATTATCATGTTAACAGAGCGCAACTCCCAAAAAGACACACTACACCTTGAGCTTTTAATAGGCAACGGTAAAACACACATACACAGGACGCTGATACGTGTCATTTTTATATTATTCGGCGCACCGCAAATTTACGCTGGCAAATGTAATATATCCTTATTGACGAGCACTGACACAATTTCCGCACGGTGACGCATTCCGTATCATTTTTTCGTGCCGAATGCCCATAACATGGGAACACCCTAGGAGCAAGGAGCAGAAACGAAAGAAGAGGAGGCGGACATTTTCATCATTGCAGTTGCGAAAAGAAACATTTTGCGCGCTACCGGAAAGCATAGACGACGCAATCGTTTACAGCACGACGATGATATGCACGGCGAGAAACACAATGAAACTGTATATCCATATAAAACCGAAACAATGCGCCATCGTCGTGAGTTGAATGGGGTGATATTACGGCAAGCCAAAAAAAAACACCAAAAAGACTCACACACACTACAAATGGGAGCCATCCAACCGTTCACATTCAATTTTGGCGAAAATCGAATTTTCCCTCACGCTGGCGAGCCCACCCCGATGGGTGGTGGGGAAACCTATTTGTCTGCCAGCTTGTGGCTATTTTTCCCAATTTCGATTCGATTGTCCCAAAGTTCTGCTTTGGCCCACGTTTTTTTTCCCACGGCTCTCCCCGAAGAGCATCATCGGAACTGGACTGGACTGTTAAATTGTATGCCATTTCATGCACCATTCGCCAAACCGAGCCGGGGTCTGACTCGCCGGTGGCTGTGTGCACTCCGGGGCGTACGGATTGGGAGCCATTTAATCGAATTGTATACGCAATTCGGCACGTATGTGAGAAATAAAATTAATGCCACTGGTGACGCAAATAAATCGCCGTCATTTGACAGGCCTGTCGCGTGTCGGGGAGCTCCCGGC
>KE525092.1:9612-30245 GCA_000441895.2 Anopheles sinensis | reverse complement strand
AGGGGGTACTCTTTAATTTTCAATGAGTGTGACCAGGGATTGTTGATTTTATCAAATCATTTGGTTCATTAAAGTTCTAACTATTAACCTGTTAGGGAATTTTTGCCCTTTTCCAAATCATTTTGAAAAAAATCATGCAAGTTTTTCCATTTTAAAAAAGAACCAATTTTTTTCCATCTGTACGCGCCAGAACAAAGAGACGAAATGCACCATCAAAGTGAGGCAAGATGCACTGTAAAATAGATGCACATTTCACTCCTCAAATCATCAATTTTGGATCAAATAAAAAAGTTTAAAAATTTCGTCGGAACCGTCGTCCGAAAAATTGTAGGGAAATTACTTTTTTGAAAGATGCGTTATGCCTCAGAAGTGCGTATTACCCCAGCCACCCCTAGTTATACATCAGACACATCAACTGATCAGCTGATTGTACGCTCATTGCTCAACAACGACCATCCATTGTCCTACCAGCTGACACGTGGTAGCTATCAGCCGATTATAGCTTGTCTTTTCACGCACCTTGTGATTAGGTGCGAAATCAAAGAGACACATACAAATGAAATCTGAAAACTTTTGCCTTTTTGATAGCAATTAATATTGAATTACTGCAGCATACCCAACATTAAACCCGACACGTGTTTCCGTACCGGGCTATCAGCCTATTCAAGATCAATGGTGCTTCGGGATGAATAGAGAAGGGAATATTTCGAAAACAACTTATTAGCTTTACAAGTCGCTTCGTAAGATAAGGTTCTTAAAAAGCAAGTATTAACAATAAAGTATTAACAATAAAACTGTACAGATTTAGAAAAATAATTTGAATATGGTACCAGTGTGTTCTATCCTTATGAAACTTGGATGAACCGCTTCAAATGACGATCAAAATAGGTCCTATAAATACATTTTATGCAAAAATGAACCCAAAAAAAGGATGGTTTGCAATGAAAAATGGAACAAATTAGAATTAGCTGATTCGTATGCGCTGTTCCATACTGCCTTTAAAAATCAAAAATCTGTTTGCCGACCCCTGACCTGATTTTATATGATCAGCCTCTTCAAAGTCAAAGTAGCCCACGAGCGAAACAAACAGTTTGAGTTTAAAGAGAGAAGCAAAAAATGGGAAAACCAATCCCACATGCTTATCGATCATCACAAAAGGGGTGCCTATGTTATCTCTGCTGTGACATTGAAATTGACGTGAGTCTTACATATTGAACTACGCTAAAAAAAAAAAAAGCTAACCGAACGTAACTCGAAAACAAAAGCAACATGAACGTTCATCGTTGACTCGGAGAGAGCTGTTATTTGTAAAAGTTTACCTTATAAGGTTAAATCAAACAATCTTTTTCATTCCTGCTTCTAAAGCGACCGGCGTTTTGAAAACATTCAATGCGGTCGTTCACAAGAAACATGTTTTTTCTCCCGAAATTGAATCTCCATACCGGTACTACGTCCACGCAGCCAACTCAGTTTCACCACAACCGGCAAGAGCAAACTCTGGGCGACCAAATTGAACATGACCTACATACTTGTTGTTGCTGAAGAATGTTGCCTCCAACATACAACATATCTGCCAACATAACGTACCCCTGCGGGAAGAAATACCCACCTGTGGCGGTTCTCCTGGTAAAACCATGGTTGCTTTCGACTTCCGACAAACAAAAAACACAAGACACTATCACCACGAAAGAGATGCAAGCCGATTTTCGAGCGATTCAAAGGAGACGTGTTTTTCTAAGATGCACCGTGGGACCGCGTTCAAGGCTTACTGTTGTTTACATCATAAAACAGCCGCGTAACCGTGCGTCCATCTCTCTGCCAGCTTCCTTCCTTACACCGCCGTCCCTTCAAGCCGCTTGTCAAATCTGTCAAATAAACCCGTTCGTTTCCGCACATGCGCACGATTTCCAAAAAACTAAATCCAACATATAACAACACCGAAAGATTCTGCAATTTGGTCTGTAAAATAATATGCATGTGATAACATGTAAATCTTTCACGGAAATCAATTAAAACAGGTATATTGAGTTGATTTAAAAAGGAAATCTTTTTATTCTTTATTTAATAATGATTATCATTAAAAACTATGCGAGTCATATTTACACATGATGTTTGAGTTCATTTCATTAAACATTGATATTGTACGTCCCCCGGGGCAGCATTTGTCCGGGTTGCCGTGTAGTCTTACAACAAAACTGAAAGATTTTGTATTCTTCTCCCGTTCATAGGTCGGGATACTTCTACGGGATAGTTCCACGGAACGAAGAGCGCTGGCCGGTTCGATTTGAGATGCGATTCTGATGCTTTTATTAGATGCGCGATGAGCCCGTACCATTTATGTACTCTTCCATCTCTTTGTCCAAGGTCCGTGTGTTGGCCATGTACTGATCCAGCTCACTGTCCAGCTCCTCGCGGCTCTTCGGTTCCTTTTTCGCTAGAGGGGCGCGATTTTTCGACGCTAAAAACAATGTCAAAGAAAGGGTATCAGCTTACGTACTTTGAGCAGCTACTTTTAAATCTTAACACTTACCACTGCGTCCACGAACGCGCGAATTTGCACGTCGCGATCGGGAGCGTCCCCGTCTGGAGGCGCCGTTTGCAGCTTTGTTACCGTTAGCCTGCTGCTGTTGTGCCTTTCCGCCTGCTCCCTTCCTTCCCGTTTCTCTGCAAAGAAATTGAAAATTGTCGTGGTTCGTTTACATAGTTCCGGCGCGTGTATGGTCTCTTGGCAGAGGACTCTGAGGCTCGTGTTTCCGTTTGCATTCATAAGCTCCATCAACGCATCCAGTGCAATCCTCAAAGGACCAGGGTTTCATCCTCATCAATGGACGGTAGAAAAAGTCTACTAGTATCGTTCTCCGGTTTCGTGTGCTTTTTTTTCGAATGAAGATGTTGAAGGACATGAACGAACATCATAATATGCTGAAGTGACTCTGGATTATGCTCTCCCCGTTTGAAAACCGGGCCCGTGTGTTGCAAAAGAAAACAAAAATCCTGACAATAGTTAACCAAACATTACAGCAACATCCGACGAAGTGAAATGAAAATGTGAATAAAAAGTGTTACGGTTCTATGTGTGTCTCTCACCAAATCCAGCAAAGTCCGCTTCCGAAAACGCTCACCGAACGATACTAGAGGAAGTCGCGAGCGCCCAATCTTATCTGCTCCCTCGCTTTATACCACCACATCCATCCCCTCTCGATCGCCTCTCCTCAAACAAGGATTCACAATTCGAAGCGCTTTTTCTATATCGCTGTGGGATCACCGTTGGCATCTGTGCTTCGTCTTCACGTCCATTTGCGAATGCCCCCACATGGTAGATGACGGATAGGCTGCTTGCTTGCTCGGCTTTAAGAATATTAGGAAGCATTCTTCATTTCCCCCGTAAACTAAATCTCTACACAGAGACGCACACTCGGCATGCGGTTCCAGTTTTGACGGGGTGTCAACTCTTCCGTAGCGGGCTGCAGTGGCACAGGTCCGCGCTTCAGGTTCCACAGTAGCAGACGGACAAGGGCGAGTTAGAGGCAATGGACACTCCCTCCTTTCCCTCTTCCGCCGGAAAGGAAGGAGACAAGCGTTTGCATTAAACATACTCGACCAGAACTCGCGCACTGGAGTTCGTTGATGGTGCGAGGAGTAAGCACTCTAGTAAAAGCGACGCTGCCATCTCGATGCCAATCTCAAGCCACTAGAACTGTCGCCAAGATGCTACTTTTTTCTCGCGAAACTGTGGTTGGGACCTGTCGACCGATTTCGCTAAAGCCACACACACACGGCAAGCTGCTGAAATGAGAACTACAGTCCAGCAGACGAAACCCTTTGCTTCGCCGGTAGGTTTGTAACAGTGTCTTGTGTTTTTCATCAAATCAATGTTATAGCTCCATCTTTGAAAAGCATCATCCGGAAGGTCTGGCCACCAGCTGCGAAGAGATGCCTTCTGTTCTCTTTGAGATTGGGATGCCGATGTATGTCAGCAGAATTGCGTTCCATTCGGGGAAAAGCTTTGCGCGACGAGGACACAACTTAAAACCGCCCGAGGGGGGAAGGGTAGCAATTTGACGCTGAAGGATAGAAGATCGCCCTCGATCGGCTGATGATGAGGGAGCCGGTGCCGGGGCATTTCAGTGGATCAGCGAACGGCGGGTGAAAGAAACCATCAGGGACCGTTCCCTGGCCGTAGGATGACTGCGCTTCTGGCTGGTGTGTCGCATATCAAGTGCGATTTGCTTAGAGAAGGTCATACACGTTGTTGGAGACACCTCAATTATTACCTCTTCAGGGGGCGTCCGACGCGCGTACCGACGGCGGCGGCCGCGGTAGTGACCGCTTTCTTCACACCACCACGACGGCGACGGCTTTGGCTGCGCTTGCTCACCCGGCCACCACGGGCACTTGCCACCGCTGTGGCGCCCAGCTCGTTGGTACGGTTCGTACCGAGCCGACTGTTAACGCTCCCCGAGCGCACGTTTCGTCCCCGGGAGCTGGCCCGCCTGCGCGAACGTGCCCTTCCACCACCAACATTGTTGTTGTTGTTGTTGTTGCTCGCGTTTGTGGTCGCGATGGCGGCTGCTGCGCGGACACGGCTTCGACTACGGCTACGGCTGCGACTACGGTTTGCGGCACCGTTGTTGTTGGCTTTGGCTGCCAGGGCGGTTTTACGAAGCAGGCGTCTGCGGGCATCATTGGGTGCCACTGCCTTGCGAAGTAGAGTGGCAACGTTCGGACGGTTGCGGCTTCCGGCGCGGGTCAGATTGGTGCGCGGGGTAGTAGCGCGGGACAGCCGCTCACGCGATCCGACACGGCGTAGGTCCAGCTGAGAGTTTGTGCGGCCAAGCGAAGGCTGACGACCGCGCGATGTGCTGCGAGAACGCGAGGCACTGCGACCACGAGAAATGCTACGTCCACGACGTGTTTGTCCAGCACCTCCGAGACGAGATGCGATGGATGGAGTCATACCACGGGTCCTCTGCAACTGAATACGATCCGCATTCATTCTGCAAGTATACAAGATAGGCAAACATGTAATAAATTAATACAAATATTTAAAAAATCTTAAGTTTCTATATTTTGTTGTATTTAATTATATGGTTTAAACGAGTCTGTTGTTCAGTAACCTTTGTGAGAAAAATCAGAGTTTAATTTTTCACTTAAGCATGTTTCCGTGGACGCTTTCCCTTGAACTATGACATCAAATTTGAGCGACATTGACAAATATGATGTTAACCTATATCCAAGGGTTAAGATTCTATCGTATATTCTACCAACTGTTTCTTTAAAGCGATAAGTTGTCCAGTAACGTTTGTGAGAAAAATCAGAGTTTAACTTTTCACTTAAGCATGTTTCCGAGGACGCTTTCCCTTGAACTATGACATCAAATTTGAGCGACTTGAGCAAAGATGATGTTAACCTATATCCAAGGGTTAACATTCTATCGTATATTCTACCAATTGTTTTCTAAAGCGATAAATTGTCCAGTAACGTTTGTGAGAAAAATCAGAGTTTAACTTTTCACTTAAGCATGTTTCCGAGGACGCTTTCCCTTGAACTATGACATCAAATTTGAGCGATATTGGCAAAGATGATGTTAACCTATATCCAAGGGTTAAGATTCTATCGTATATTCTACCAACTGTTTCTTTAAAGCGATAAGTTGTCCAGTAACGTTTGTGAGAAAAATCAGAGTTTAACTTTTCACTTAAGCATGTTTCCGAGGACGCTTTCCCTTGAACTATGACATCAAATTTGAGCGATATTGGCAAAGATAATGTTAACCTATATCCAAGGGTTAAGATTCTTACAGCACATTCCACCAATTGGTTACTTTAATCAGTAAGTTGTTCAGTAAACTTTGTGAGAAAAATCAGAGTTTTACTTTTCCCATAAGCATGTCTACCGAGAATGCTTTTCCTTGAATTATGACATCAAATTTGAGCGACATTTGCAAAGATGATGAGTTGATATTCAAGGTTTGAATTTCTATGTAACATACTATCCTTGGGTTTTTTAAATTAAGAGATGTTTGGCAAACTCTTCACAGCAATATGTTTACGGAACACGTTTACTTCTCTTGAATTTAAATAAACAAATTCAGTTCAACTAATCAGTTTTACTTACGTTGCGATATTGTTGAAGCTGTTTGAACGCTGCAGACGTTGCAGTCCTCCTTCCATCTTATCAACGGAACGCTTGAATTGCAAGGCCATAGTGTTTCGCTGAAGCCGCTGGCGAGGCGGTCGGTGAATGGCTGTCTATAGAAGGAAAAAAATGAATTAAAAGCTTAATTTGTGAAATTTACACCGTTGACAAAATGGTGAAGTATTTATAGTCAAATATTTGCTTACGTTCTTTAGCTGCATGGCCGACTGCATTGCATTCGAACGGTCCCAGCGCTCGACGAGCAGGCGGTTGGAATCCATTCTAGAGACCGAATTAGACCGCGTGCGGGGAGGTCTTTCGAGTCCGGAAACTGTCACTCCGACGGCAGGACCCTTGGAGAAGGCCGTGAACCGATCGTTCAGCGACAATCCAGTGGAGTTGATGAAATGTATTTTGCTGATGCCGTTATTCATCATCCTGAACTTTGCAGTTAAATGCGCAGAAAACCGTACACACACACGCACTCACAACCAAGGCGCTTATTACCCGCCGAGAAGTTCTTTTATAATGATGTACCTGGGAATTAAAAACAGGTTACAGTTATAAATTGATCCGCTAAGTATTTCATTTTCATGGCAGCTTCAATGTGGATATGACGATTATTCCCTCGATGAGGATGAGCAAATTCTATTTTGGGATAGCCGACGCCATCTTTCATTATGAAATTAGTCGGGAAAAGGTTGCTTAGAACATCTGAGCGAAGAAATCGACAAAAGTGCAAAATATCAAACTTACCTCTTCCAAAACCACGTCGAATGCTGTCTGCGTAGGTATTTCCACCTTATAACTTGTATTAAAACGTTCAATACGCACTTTTAATAGCTACCCACGCGTTTATTTTATGTTCGCAGAACACTTTTCTTTCTCTGCCACAGGTACGAGCTGCTTCAGGTCTGACACAAGAATGTCAGAAGATCTGTGGTGTTGTTTGACAAGTTTCTCTACACTTGAGAAAAATAGAATAAGTCCTTGATGGTTAAAATTGTGCGTTGAAAAACATATGTTGAACATCTATATTTGTTTGTTAAGTTCCTTAAATAAATGTGCGTAGGTTACGTATGAATTAATTTTAATATTTTTATAAGCTCTTGTATCAATTCAACCCTTTTCGTTCGGAAGCTTATCCTTTTATTATTGCACGAAGTGTAGTGACAGTAATGACAGCCGCACGAACAGTGCTGACAACATGAGCGGTTCGAAATGAATGACTGACCAAATTCAGAAGAACTGTCGAAGCGCTGCTCACAACTCTCACTACACTCGGCATAAATTGTGGTGTGAATTTTGCTGTAAATCCATTGATAAAACATCAACAACACGGTCTATTCGGTAAGTAAAGCAAGTGCGCCAATGGAAACCATCAAAGTGAACCGAACGTAAAAGTTCTACACCAAATTCTGGGCAAAATGGAATCTTGTTGACATCTGGTTCGGCAGCGTTCCGATGACTTGTGCGATTTTGAACGTCATTGTCCTCGAACAAGACGAGGCTCGTCGGTTTTCCGCGTTCCCCTCCGTCCTCATCCCACCTAACCATTACGATTAGCATAGTTGGCCGTCTAAACGGGACCAAAAGTTATGCCTAATGGTCCGGAAAGAGGAACACTGGGTATAAAATTAATCAACTTTACAATCCTTTGTTGCTTCCAGCTGCACCTTCAGTGAGATCAGGCCGAAAGAAAGGAAGCAAAAAAGTTAGTTTTTCCCAAGTGCACAAAGATCCGCTCACAAAGGCAAAGCGATAGTCAGGATGGCTGGCGCTATGTTGATCGATCGTGCCCAGTCGCACTCATTGAACCGCCAGGATATGACAAACTTTGCCCGCGATCTCGAGGTGGACGAAAACGATGAGGAACAGATTCGACAAAAGGAACAGAAAATTCTCGAACTTGGCGAGACGTACAAGAAGGAGGGCAAGGCCAAGGAGCTGGCCGATCTGATTAAAGTGACCCGTCCGTTCCTGAGCTTCCTGAGCAAAGCGAAAGCGGCCAAACTCGTGCGCTCGCTGGTGGACCTGTTTCTCGACCTGGAGGCCGAAACTGGCATCGAGGTGCAGCTATGCAAGGAGTGCATCGAATGGGCGAAGCAGGAAAAGCGCACCTTCCTGCGACAGTCGCTAGAGGCGCGACTGATCGCGCTCTACTTCGATACCGGCATGTACACGGATGCGCTCAACCTTGGCAGCCAGCTGCTAAAGGAACTGAAGAAGCTCGATGATAAAAATCTGCTGGTCGAGGTTCAGCTGCTCGAGAGCAAAACCTATCACGCGCTGAGCAATCTCCCGAAGGTGAGTATTGTAAGGTCCGCTATCCGGCCAAAGGACGATCACTAACGATGATTTCGGATTTCAGGCTCGCGCTGCCCTCACTTCCGCTCGTACCACAGCGAATGCAATCTATTGTGCGCCGAAGGTGCAGGCCACCTTGGACCTGCAGTCCGGCATTCTACATGCAGCCGACGAGCGTGATTTTAAAACCGCTTTCTCGTACTTCTATGAAGCGTTCGAGGGTTTCGATTCTGTGCAGAGCAGCAAGGCTCTTACCGCACTCAAGTATATGTTGCTGTGTAAGATTATGCTCGGCCAATCGGATGACGTGAATCAAATTGTGAGCGGTAAGCTGGTAAGTTGGCTGCGAACGAAATAATTCACCAGGCTCTACAATGGACCACTTTAACCGATCGCTCTTCTTCCAGGCAATCACATACTCTGGCCGTGACATCGATGCCATGAAGGCGGTCGCAGAGGCATCGCACAAACGGTCCCTAGCCGACTTTCAGGACGCGCTGAAGAAGTATAAGAAGGAGCTGGAGGATGACGTCATCGTGAAGGCACACTTGGGCACGCTGTACGACACGATGCTGGAGCAGAACCTGTGCCGCATCATCGAGCCGTACTCGCAGTGCGAGGTGAGCTTCATCGCGGACCAGATTGCCCTGCCCATCGCCCAAGTGGAGAAGAAGCTGTCCCAGATGATCCTGGACAAGAAGTTCAGCGGCATCCTCGACCAGGGCATCGGCGTGCTGATCGTGTTCGAGGAGACGCCGGTCGACAAAACCTATGAGACTGCACTGGAGACGATACAGCATATGGGCAAGGTCGTCGATACGCTTTACCAGAAGGCGAAGAAGCTTACGTAAAATGTTGGTCAGGGGGAGGTAGGACTGTAATTTTTTTCTTTTTCGAAGCTGCGGCGTATAGTATCGTTGTCACCCAATGGAAAATAATTAGTTTTTTTTGTCTCAAATTTCCTCATAACTTTCGTATTGCATTGTACACCGAAGGGTTGTGCTTTAGTTTATCCAAATTCCTTAAATCCGGTTTTGTCGCCAATCAAGGATTGATTGATTAAAGAAAATAAAGCGTAACTAAAGCGTTATTCGACAACGTTGTGGTATTGAAAATTTGACCGTAAAACCAACTATTCACAAGATTTGTAAACTTCAGTCTAGAGCAGAACCAACCAGCATTGCTATAAATAAATTATTTCAATGAAAATGCGAAACAAAAGCGTAGATATGTCCATTTTCTTGAAATGCCTGTAAGTCTTGCAAGGCATGGATAAACTAAACAAAATTACGCTGGTAAGAAAAGTGTTCATTTAATTTATTTGAATTTAAGCAAAGGCTGCATGGGATAAAATGTGCCAATGTAGCACACATTTGCAACTCCAAATCAGCTGTCAATTTGGTTGTTTACGTTTTGCATCGCTTTTGTAAACATCAACAGACACGATTTGGCAACAGAAAGGGAAGTGTCTCGTAGGTTTTCCCTCTGCGATGAGTTATTGGTACGATATGGGCGTCCATATGCAGAACAAATAGAAAATTTAGCATACGCCCCACAAAGCGGTCGATCGAACAAAGTCGATTTGCAAGTTTAACCACCATTGTGCCAGTGAGTGTGTGCCGTGAACTCTTGAGGCAGTACAAAGCGTATTCGACGATGCTGTGTCTGCCGCACGTCGCCGACTGTCTCGTCATCCCTTGTGACCGCCGATAAGCAATAAGACTGATTGGGAAAAAATACCCTCACGTCATCGGATAACGAACCATCACGCTGTTCTTGGGTGGCGAGGCAAGGAAACGGTTCTGCTCTGTTGGCAATTCGCAACATTCCCAGGGGACAGCTGCTCATCGATGCACATCCGCCACAAACGACGATCAGTGCGACACTCCGCAGCAGCAACCCCGTTTCTTGACCTTCGCGTGAAAAGACCCCCCGTGCTAACGTGTGCTCCCCTAATTGGGGTAAGTAAAACCGCCATCATTTCGAGTGACTAGGGAAGTTAATTATCATTTTGCGTTGACCCCTGGAAACCTGCGTTGAAAAGAACCCTCACGTTGTGTCTTTTTTTTGCAGTAGACTGAATCCACTTCCCTATCGAACACGTGTTAGGGGAAACAAGCGGTGCTGGCCACTGTTAGGAAGTAGGAAAATAAAAGGCACCATGGGCACCGCCGAAGACGTACTAGTATTGAGCAATGAGACTGTGAACAATTCTACCTTTTTCGCATATATCGGTAAGCGAACCCGTTTCCGGCTGCTTTCGAAAACACAAACGAACCGTTTGTCTGTCGCATGTGCTACATGTTGTTTTCCTTCCTTCAACCAACCCTCTGCCAGGACAATACATAGACTTGGATTATTCCATCTGGCTGTACCGGTTGCTGACACCGGTACTGTTTACATTCCTACTGCCTTGCGCATTCGTGCTGCTGATTTATTGTACCATATCCTTTCTCTACATTTACAAGCTGCACAGGTAAGCGATGCTTTTGTCCTCTTGCCAGGCAACACAGTTTAAGCAAATCCCCCAAATAACGTTCCCTGCGCCCGGAACACAGTCGTTTTATATTGCAGGTGTATAATGAGGGAGATTTCAACTTCTGGGACGTCGCTCGAACCTTGGTGGCCGTGGTCTGGGATGCTCATGGATGGATATTTCATGGTGTGTGCAATGCTTATTACAATTGCATGAACGAATGTGAATGATGTTTTTCTTATTCTCGCCTAGGATATGAAGTATGCGGCATGGAAAATCTGCCCGAAACAGGGCCAGCCCTTATCATCTACTACCACGGTGCCATTCCAATCGACATGTACTACTTTACCGCCCGCGTCTATCTGAAACGGCAGCGTTTAATCTATACCGTTGGCGATCGGTTCCTAAACAAAGTGCCCGGTTGGAAGTTGCTGGCCAGGGTGATGAAAATAAGCCCCGGCACGGTGCAATCGTGTGCGAGCGTTATGCGGGAAGGCAACTTGCTCTCCATAGCACCGGGCGGCGTGTATGAGGCACAGTTTGGCGATAGTAACTATGAACTGTTGTGGAGGCGAAGAGTTGGGTTCGCAAAAGTTGCAATAGAGTCAAAGGCCGTTAGTTTCACCAGCGAGCGTAAGCAAAGCATCATTTGCCACGACAATTTATCTTCCCTTCTTCTATCCCCAGCCAATTATTCCAATGTTCACCGAAAACCTGCGCGAGGGTTTCCGCTCCGTTGGTTTGGCGAAACCACTCTTCATCCGACTGTACAATGCGGTACGTTTCCCGGTGCGTCCCATCTACGGAGGCTTTCCGGTAAAGTTCCGCACGCATCTCGGTGCCCCGATACCGTACGATCCGTCGCTGACGCCCGAGGAGCTGCAGGAAAAGGTGGCGTACGCCATCGAAGAGCTTATCAATAAAAATCAGCGAATTCCGGGCAGCATATTTCATGCGCTTCTGGATCGTTTTGTCAGCAACAAAAAGACACAGTGAAATGGTGTGGGTGTTTAGGTAGATTTATTGGTCCCCGCGGGAAGTGCTCGTTCCTGGTGGGGGATCCTCGTATTCGTTTACGCTTTGAGCATATTTTCCTTACTTAGATGATTTACGTTTTAAGGTGCTAGAGATTATGAATGTTACAAAACAAAAAATGTGTAAAAGAACCAAACAAGGTGTATTTAATAAAACCGTACTTAGTAGATGTACATTGAGATTGCAACATCGCGTATTCATACATTCGAAAGACACAACAATTTTGCTTCTATATATTGTCGATAATAAAAATAAAAAACAAAACAAAACAAAACTCAACCTTTAACCGTTTCAGATTGAATATGGCTTCTTTTCGACATTGCATAGTCTCATGTCTTTTATGTAACTCACACAATGTGCAATAATTTGAATTATTTTGATAGCAACTAATTTGTAATTTTATTTAAATATTTTTGGTTAAACTCACTCCATGTTAATAACGTACACATGACATCTAACATGCATTTTCAACCTCTTTTTCATAAGGCACGCATTTGAGGGTTTTGTTCTACGACTGACCACAACAATATTTTTAGTTTGTTTACGCGCGAAGCTCACTTATAGCCAATTGAAACCCCAAATCGCGTATGATTTGATATGGTACGATACGCACACAGGCCACAATTTTGGTGGATTGCAAATTAGATTAACGGCCACTCACGCGCTACTATTTCCTGTCCCACTCACGTGTAACGTTCGAGCGCGTGGACGAACGCGGAAAGAACTTGTGTTTTCTTTTACTTCAGCAACGTCCAATAGGAGTATAAAGTTTGTTTTGTGTTTTGTTTTTCCCGGTGTTGAAATGTGTGTCATTAGGTCTGCTTATTACTTGTAAACTATGATAAGATGTTTCTTAATCTCTGTTATCGAATGATGTAATTTAAATGTTCCTGGTTGCTAACCGGTTCAATGAACTTTGCTCAACGTTCGTTCGATGATAAATTTACCTGCTCTCGCTTATCGTGTAAATTCGCGACTTGGTATCAACAGGTGCCCGCAAAGTGCACCAAATATTGATTCTTTTTCCTCGGATGCATTGCAGTGTGCGGAGTGTCAGTGCAAAAAGTAATCCCGAAAACTGAAAAAATCGAACCCTCGCAGTAGAACATTGTAGTGCAGGTTAAAAAGAACAACAAAAAACGGGTCTTATTGATAAGGCAAATTCCGAAAGATAACCTACGGATCAAATGTGATTTAACGGGGTGGTGCCATAGAACTTCTTCTGTTTATTTTTCATTATTTTTCTTATGTACGTATGTACGCCGTCAGATGCAATTTTTATATAAGCCACCGCAAAAAATCGTCTCACTTTCCGTGTTGTCGTAGGTCAGATCGGACCTACTCTGACGGTCGTGATCGCCATGGAAAACGGAAGTGCCTTTCTGGCGGTCATTAATAGTACGCTGATTTGTAAGTTGTGAAGTGATGCATTTATGCAGCGCAGAAACGAATTCTTCTTCTTCGATTGCAGCTGTTCCCGGTGGTTTTGGATGGCTGCATCATTTATCGCTTGCGCTGGTTGCAGTGTTTTTGCTTCCGTGGGTTTACATGTTATTGATTTTATCGTCCGTCCCGTATTTGCATGTGTGCAATCTTGTCCGGTAAGAGTGAAAGGGTGCGCCGGGATTAGAAAGGGTAAAATAATTTGCTTTCTAATTTCTCAGAGGCTGGTTTTACAAACATCAGAGTGATGAGGAATTTTGGCATGGAGCGAAGCGACTCATGGCAGCCATCTGGAATTTTCACAGCAAATTATTTCATGGTATATATTTTTCGCATTGCGGCGGTGTTTGGCAAAGTGGGTTCACTCAACTTTAAAATTTCAAGGCTACGAAGTATCCGGTTTGGAGAACTTACCAGAGGACGGCCCGGCATTGATCATTTACTACCATGGTGCGTTACCCATCGACATGTACTATCTCACCGCCGAGACGATGCTGAAACGGAACCGTCTTATTCACACGATCGGGGACAGATTTCTAGATAGAATTCCCGGCTGGCGGCTGGTATCGCGTGTGATGAACGTCACCTCCGGTTCGGTGCAGTCATGTGTTGAGACGTTGCGCGCCGGCGAACTGTTATCGATTGCACCCGGCGGTGTCTACGAGGCGCAGTTCGGCGATAACACGTACGAAGTTCTTTGGAAAAAGCGAACCGGCTTCGCCAGGGTGGCGCTGGAGGCGCAAGTGGTAAGCCACCGAGCAGAGATAAATTGTGCCGAAATGGTTGCATAGCTAATTTTATCCTTTTTTCATCCAGCCCATCGTCCCAATGCTCACGGTTAACATAAGGGAGTGTTTTCGAACTGTAGCGGTTGGTAAATCGGTATGTGCACGAATCTATAATATATTAAAAGTGCCCGTCCTGCCGATCTACGGAGGATTTCCAGTGAAATTACACACAATATTAGGCAAACCGATACCGCACGATGCGTCTCTAACTCCCGAGGAACTTCAAGAGAAGGTTGTAGCTGCAATAGCTGATCTCGTCAAGCAACATCAACGTGTTCCAGGCGATATACTCCAGGCTATTGGGGATCGTTTTGATTCGAAACACTTTCTACAGCAGAAGGAAAAGATTTAAATACTCAATTTTGTCACTACTCGTTTGAATGTTAAGAAATTACTTAAGCTGAAGCAATTTATATTTGTAACGCATTAAACCAATAAAGCAAAATATTGAACAAGCAACTTGTTTGAAAAATTCAGAATCTTTATCTTTCCAGCAGTGTAGAAAACAACGCTGCTTCACATAAAACACGTGTTGTAATTTTTCATTTTTGAATTTCATAAAAAGATTTGCTGCATGGGATTGAAATGTACAGCGTTGAAATATTTCCTCTCTGATTAGCACGTGCATTTGACAGCCGCACCAATCGATTCAAAACAAAACATAAGCTCCAACTTCAAGTTGTTTTGCGGATAACTTTAGATATTTTAAAATTTTTGGTTGCTTTTCGATATGGAAGCAATTGAAGAAATACTTCCCTTTCTATCCATAAAGTCTCGGCTTGATTTAAAAGCCGTTTCGCTTTCACACGTGCTAGGTAAACATCATTGATCAAGCGGTAACTCGGTTGTCGTTTTGTTGAAGATAATTTTGTGAACTTTTGTTTCAGGCCTTACTGGATCGGTGGATGGTATAAAACTACTTATCCGAAATGAAACCCTTCTGAAGCATTTGCTGGATTTAACGGGCGATGAATCGGAATCGGTTGCGAAAGATGCTGTACTGTGTTTCGTCAATATAACAGCTGAAGAGAGCGGTGCGGAAGTGGTAGTAGATAAGGTGCGAACGATTTCTATTACCTGGGGGAAACCGATTTTTGCTAACGAACTTCCGCTCCTGCTTTCAGTTTGTAGACCGACTGGTTCCTTTAGCATATCAGGCTGTGCTCGATGAGAACGGAAAGCTAAGTGATGCTTGGTGTATGGTGCTGTGTAACATAACTCGCCCGGAGCATCTAGCAGAACGAGTTGTGGCGCAGCTGCTCACGATGGAGTATTCTATCGACAAATTAACGACTTGTTTCACACGGGTAAACTATAACAAACAGAAGTGCCACCTCAACTATCTTGGCCCTCTGTTTAGCAATGTTTCGCAGAGTAAGAGTGGCCGCGCGGTCTTCTGCAACCAATCAACTGGACTATTGCGACGTATCTTACCCTTCGTGCATCACGAGGGTAGTATCGTACGCCGTGGTGGAGCTATCGGGCTGTTGAAAAATGTGTGCTTTGACTCGTCAGTTCACGAGTGGCTACTGAGCGCGGAGATGGACATCCTGTCGTTCGTCCTGTTGCCATTGGCAGGACCGGAAGAATTTGACGACGAAACGAACGATAAGTTTCCGGTGGATTTGCAATACCTTGGGCCGGACAAAAAGCGTGAAGAGGATCCGGATGTTCGGAAAATGCTTGTGGAATCGTTGGCGCAATTATGCGCAACTCGCAAAGGGAGGGAGTATCTAAGAGACCATGGTACCTACGAGATCCTTCGGGAGCTACACAAGTTCGAGTGTACCCCTGATGGTGATAAAAATGTTTTGAACGCCGTCGAGAACGTCGTTGATATTCTAATTCGGTAAGTGATTCATTCGTTTAATGAATTCTTTTGTTGTAAAAATATTAATCTTATATTCTTTCTAGGACGGAGGAAGAGATCGGCGAGGACAATCTAAAGGAATTGGAAATTCCCGACGACGTGAAAAGTAAAATAGAAACTATGAACGATGATGTGGAAAAATAGATATTTAAACACAGGGTAGCAAAAATGATTCATTGTCTGCTCTTCAAGCGCACCATATGGCCGTTAACGATTTTCATCGTTAGTGCCATTTTCATACCCAACTCGGCCAGCTTCAAATCCGTTTCTAAACTGTACCGAGCAAGCACTTTCAGTAGCATGATTTTCATCGAAATCCATGCATATCGCAGACCAACACAGTTCCTTGGCCCGGCGCTAAACGGAAGGAAGGAGAACCGATCGTAGCTGATCGTTGCGAACCTCTCTGGGCGGAAACGATCAGCATCCGGACCCCAGTATGCTGGGTTCCGGTGCATGTCGAATATGTCTATCAAAATATCAACCCCGGCTGGTAACCGATAATCTCCCAGGTCAATTTCGGCTGTCGTTTTCCGACCTATGACGGCCGCAATCGGAAGCATTCTTAGTGACTCCTTCAGAACCATCTCCATGTAGGTGAGCTTGTTCAAAGTTTCGTACTGGATATTGCTAACATCGTGTCCGAAAAGTATCCGTATCTCGTCCACCAGCTTTCGTTGCACGGGTGGGTGCATGGCGATCAGGAGGATTGTGTTAGCAACGGTCATTGCACTTGTTTCATTTCCAGCGAATATAATGGTGTTCAGTTCCTGCTCGATATCGTCCGTTGTTCCGTCGTAGACCATTGTGTTCCGTAACTGATCTATGAGACTAAACGAGGTCGATGCATGGTCTTGTTTTTGCTGGGACAAAATCTGTTTCGATGGTTGGCAAAATTCTTTTAATGCTCTTTCTTCTTTCTTATACACCGAGGTAAACTGATAAAGCCATTCTGGGTGTAGGAAAATGTTCACCGCTCTAACGGTTACTATTTCGAAAAGCCTAGTAAAAAGATCAAAAGATATCATTTAATTTAGGCTTTACTTTGTTAAGTGTTAATACTTAATACTTACTCTTCTAAAACCTCCAAATAGCTGCACGTGGAGGTTTCCTGGATGTGCATATTAGTGCCCAAGGTAGTGGCTGGGAAAACAAGAAAACATTATTGAAATTTAAACTCTTTTTTAGGCCTACGGTGTTCGTTGGACTTACCAAAAATCATATCGAGCGTACACCTTGCCGTAAAACGGTAGATATCGAACGAGTCACACTGGTCCGCTTTCTCAGACAAGTTTTGTACCATTATGTTGGCTTTTTGTTCAAAAAGTGGAATAAAACTTTGCAATATCGACAATTTGAATGTCGGTTGGATAACTTTACGATGCGGGCGCCATTGGTGTACGGGAAGCGAGAAAATTCCGCGCAGTGGAGTAAACCGATAAAAGCTGGCCTTCTCCATTGTAGCAGGAGAAGTGAGAACGGTCCGAGCGTGCTCGGCAGTGCTCACGATAACCACCGGCAAAGGACCCAACCAGACACACAGCGGCGATCCGTAGTTTGCGGTCAATTCGATCAGGGTGCGTAGGTACTGGGCCGTATCTGTCCCGGGTATGATGTACATTGCACCGATGAACGGAAGATTCACGGGACCCGGTAAACGCCGCAATAACTGCCATTTCCGCCTGTTGAGCCACGCCCGGTAGCAATAGATGGTTAAGAAAAACAAAACGCACTGCACGATCGTGTGAATCATTCTGGACATGGCTCAATATGCGGTGAGAGTTTTTATGACTTACTTTTTATGTCACGAGAGTTGTAATTAAACTGAAGAACAATGGACACGTGGTGAATGTCGCATCGGTTACATCCATTTGTTTAAGTACTCGCCATTTTATGCTGATTGTACGCTATTTAGCTTTTAGATTCATTAACAACGCAGAGGGTGGCAGCTTGTTAAAGTGCTAAATTATAATTTGATTAAATTTATTTCAAGACAAATTTCTTTTTCCATACTAGCATTAGCACATTAAATGCCGCAACAGCTAACAGCTCTTAATATCTCTTCACTTTATACACGTGAGTAATAACCTTTTGTATAATTATGTGGAAAGGGTAAAGCTAGGCCTATGGTAACAGGTTAACGATTTATTGTTATCAACAATTTGATTGTTCAATAGATACTCCAAAGACGTCAGCAAATGTGTAGAGCTAGTGAAATTGTTGGATCATACCACTAACGGTTGCAATTAATTTTTAAAATGAATTGTTTGCCATCATGCCTTGCAGATTAGTTATTTTGTTTAACCGACCGTTCAAACAGATCACGAAACAATACTTGACAGCAGGATGCCTTCGTTGCAGTTAACCTTGGTCAGAAGTGGAAACTTTGTTGCAAAACTCTCGGTCATTGTTGTCAGTGTCAACTCTGAAGTTGTAAACCGTTTAATCGCCAAGCCAGTCTTTGAAAAGCAATCCGCGGAAGAGGACATGGACTGCAAAGTCGAGTCCTGTCGAAAACATTCACATTTATCTAATGTTTTCTCGCGCGCGCGTACGTGTGTCGGTAGTGTGCTGTTCGTGTGATGTGATTTTTGTCGACCGTTTTAACAGAAGAAAAGAAAAACAGTTCGATCCCATCGCGGGGAACCTTCCCGCTTTGTCCCAAGTGTGACGGATGCGAGTCGTGTTGTTATTGTTGTTCATGGAAGTGATAGGCTAACTATTTTTCGTGCCTAAAGAAAACAAATTGATTCCACACACTGCACGTTGGTCTAGGTTTGCAATTGGTCTGGCCCTGGGATGTCGATGTTGGGCCGAGTTTCCTTTGATGTTACCGTAGGTAGACGGTATAATGGTCAAGGTTCTCCTAAAATCGATTTACCGAATGTAAACACGGAGCAGGGCAGCCGGACGACGGCGTAGTGTTGGCCGTGGAAAAAGTTCACAACTTCAGTGGTTTCGGAATCGGAAACAAACGAGCGTGAAGGTGCGCTGATATTCGGAGGGGCATTTTGGGGAAATTTCCTAACCGGAGAAAACATTCAAGTCCTGGCAACGATGGATTCCGATGTACCATAAGGTATATGACGACTGCTTCGATGCACCAAGAAAGACCAAACGCTGGTAGTTGCGTGTCTTCAGTCCCTCTCGTTCAAGGTGAGGAAACACCATCGAACAGTCGACAGTAGCGGATAGAAATAAAAAGAACTGTGCGGAAAGTGAAAAGCAAGAAACGACGACGACTTTTTCACGCGACCAGAATCGCTGTCGCTCGCGGAAAAGGGAACGCGCTTCCCGACTGACATAACCGCGGATTTAAGCGGACGTATTATTATTTTTACTTTCCCAACGCACCACCCTCCGGAGACGGTGACGCTCTCACTGAACGTTTGTTGTGTCTTCGCGTCATTTGTGCCCCAGTGTGTTTGTCTGTGGCGTGACGCGCACGGCCATTCAACTTATTACACGATAACCGCGAACCCGCGCTATCGCTTCCTCACCTTTCGCCGCATCTGGTCGGTGTGTTGCCGGAAAAGCGAAAGTGAACTTCCGCCCGCGAACGTGCGGCAAGAACCCGCAGTAGAAACATCCACTCCCCGGACCGGACGGACAGCAGCATAACACTACCGCGCAAATGAAGAAGGTAATGATCCCTTCGCTGGATATGAAAAAGAGCATTTCCGTCAAGGTAGATAGTGATCTGACATTGCTGCTGTCCAGTGGAGTGTACGAAATCAAAAAGATGGAGCCCCGCCGGAGGCTCCGACCGATCGTCATCGTCTGCCTGTTCCTCACCATCGCCGGCATCGTCGGGTTCGGGTACTTCTGTCCGGATCAGGTAAATATAAGAGCGCAATACATAGGGGTGGACGGGGTAATACGCACCCCTTAAGGAAAACTCTTGAATTTTCTATGAACTTGGCTCCTGATTGTTGATTTTATCAATTCATTTGGTTGATGAAGGTTCTAACTAGTAACCTGTTAGGGAGTTATTGTCTTTTTTGCTAAAAAAATCATGAATTTTTCAATTTAAAAAGAGTGCGATTTTTGATCGACCATTTCTGGATGGGGGCAAAACGCACCTGTGCTGGGGCAATACGCACCAGAACAAAGGGGCAATACGCACCCCAACAAAGGGGCAATACGCACCACAACATAGGGGCAATACGCACCACAACATAGGGGCAATACGCACCACAACAAACAGGCTACATGCACCATGAAATAAAGAAACAATTGACTCCTCAAATGTATAGGTGATATTAATAAAATATATATATTAATCAACATTTTTATTTCTTGATAAAAAATTTACTTGAATATTTCACAGTTTATATCACTTCGCAGTTCAGATTTCACTTCTATGTTCGAGATCATAATTCATTTGCATATAATAGTAAAAATGATAATAATTATGAAAGTAATAATAACTAATTCAATATTTCACAGTTAAGTTCATAAACTCAGCCTCATTCAGCACTCATGACACCTCTCCACGGTCTCAGTACAAGTCATGTGATACCACCCTTGACAATAAATGCAATTGGACCACCCAACTCCTTTCGCTGATTGTGAA